>JAULKM010074531.1:0-11820 GCA_032355605.1 Rubia tinctorum
AGCCAAGTGTATCTCACTTTCATGTGTTTGGAAGCAAGTGCTATATTCTACGAGATAGAGATCCATTGGCCAAGTTTACAATCATAGTGATGTTGGTATATTTTTGAGGTATTTTGTGAACAGTCGAGCATACCGACTGTATAATCTTCACACAAATACGCTTATGGATTCAATCAATGTTGTTGTGGATGATTCAGATGACAAACAGGATTCAAAGGAGAAAGATTATGAAATAAATGTTGAGTATGTTCCAACACAGATTAATCCACCAGTGCCGTCAGACTATGTTGGAACATAAGATCAAGCAGAAGGACAACCGGTATCTACAAAAGAAGAGTATGTTGGAACATCCTCTCCCACACCCAGTCCGTATGTTCCAACACAAGAGATGCCGGAACCGATCACAAGAAGAACTTGATCAATTGCTAGAGTGAATTATCGAGAGCTCGTTGGACTGCAATGTTTCATCTCACTCATTGAACCAAAGAACTACAAGAAAGCATTACTTGATGAATACTGTATTGCGGCAATGCAAGGAGAGCTCGAGCAGTTTGAATGCAATGATGTATGGTATCTTACTCCTCGTCCAAAAGGTGTAAATGTTATTGGTACAAAATGAATTTTCAAGAACAAGTCTGATGTTGATGGTCAAATTACTCGCAATAAAGCTACATTGGCGGCACATGGATATACTCAAGTGGAAGGTGTCGACTTTGATGAAAATTTTGCACCAGTTGCCAGGTTAGAATCTATTTGCATCTTACTTGCTATTGCTTGTACTATGAATTTTACATTATATCAGATAGATGTGAAAAGTGTCTTTCTAAATAGAGTGGTGAATGAGGAGGTATATGTGGAACAACCTAAAGGATTTGAAGATCCTCATTATCCACATCATGTGTATCGACTTAAGAAGACCTTATACGGTCTGAAACAAGCACCTAGAGCATGATATGAATGAATTACTAACATTCTACTTTAGAAAGATTATCGTCGAGGAGGAGTAGATCGTACGTTATTTGTGCTTAAAAAATCCACAAAGTTTCTGATTGCTCAAATTTACGTGGATGATATTTTGTTTGGCTCTACTTCATCTTCTATGGTGCAAGATTTTATGTCACTTATGCGGGGCGAGTTTGAGATGAGCATAGTTGGTGAACTCACATATTTTCTAGGGCTTCAAGTTAAGCAAGAGAAAAATTGTTTGTTCATAAACCAAAAAAAAAGTATGCCTTGAATATGGTGAAGAGGTTAAGATTTAATAGTGCACGTGCTATTCGAACTCCGATGGCAATCACCAAAAAATTAGTGAAGGATGAGAAAGGTGTTGCAGTCGGTCAGAAATTATACAGAAGCATGATTTGTAGTTTGTTGTATCTTACTGTTAGTCGACCAGATATATGTTTCAGCGTAGGTGTTTGTGCAAGGTTTCAGACTGATCCTAAGGAATCTCATTTGACTGCAGTAAAAAGATTTACTCGATATGTTAGTGGGACTTCTAATTATGGAATCTGGTATTCTAAGAATCAAGACTCAGATCTTATTGGTTATAGTGATTCTGATTGGGCTGGTAATGAAGATGCTCACAAAAGCACTACCGGAGGTTGTTTCTTTATTGGCATGCATTTGGTCTCTTGGTATAGTAAGAACCAAAATTCAATTTCCTTATCATCTGCTGAAGCTGAGTATCTTGCTGCCGGAAGTTGTTGTGCACAATTATTATGGATGAAACAAATGTTGAATGACTATGGAATTCAGCAAGAGCCTCTAAAGATTATGTGTGACAACAAAAGTACAGTTGAAATCTCTAAAAATCTGGTTCAGCACTCAAGAACAAAGCATATCGACATCAGTCACCATTTTATTAGAGATTTGGTTGAAAGGAATGAGGTTGTATTAGCCTATGTTCTAACATGCGCGCAATATGCAGATATATTTACTAAACTGTTGGATGTCTCAACCTTTGAATTTCTTAGACAACACCTTGGTGTGTGTCGAATGTGAGGTACGCCTGAAACTCCTCTGTACAATATGTACATTTTATGATTCAGCATTTTATTTGTTTCGGAAAAATAGAAAAAAAAATGAAGGCAGAAAAATAAAGGATGAAGTGGTTGGATAGTATGTTGAAATTTAAAGATATGTGACATGATTTGACAAGAGAGGAAAGGTAATTATGGTCTTGGAAAGGCAAAAAGGAGACACAGTTAGATAGGTAAAAAGTGGAGAAGTTATTTTTGGTTCTAATACTACAATCTCTCCACATTCCCTTTTTTGGCATTACACCATCTTCTTCTCTACCGATTTTTCAAAATCTTGGAAGTTATTTTGTTGCTGAATTTGAGTGCTCCAAGAACTCTCTTGCCAAACCAAAAACCTCTTGCCTAGACATTCCTACAATGACCGGAATTCAGAATCCTATTCTCCTAACCTTCGGTGAACTTCAGAAGAAATCTCCAAGCAATGAGAAAGCATCAACCTCTGCCGAACCCGTGAAGGACTCATCAAGAAGTGAGAAACCAAAATACCAAAAGGTAACGGTCTCTAAATTCACTCAAGTTATCTAGAAGGAAAAGGTTTTTGATTCTTTAGATTAATTTGCTAAGTGGATTCAAGCAAATCGTGTTCCTGTTGATTTAAGGAACTTGGAAAACCTGAAGGTTGAATTCTTAGATGTTAAAATAGATGAGGTGCTCTCTGGAGACATAAGAGAGATATATTACATTGATTGTTTTGACGTTAAACTGCTATGGGATGAGTACAAGTAATATAGGGACAAAGATATGTTCCATGTCTATTGCTACATTCCGAGAAGGACCTTTGAGAAAATTGAAGAAATTTCTGATGAAGAGACGGTAAGATTAGAGGTGATTAAATCTACAGATCAGTTTAAGGTGATACAATTTGATGCTGAGAATGCTAGGTGGATTGAGAAAGTGAGGGCTGCAAAGGCTCTAGTGATTGTTTTCTCTGACAGTGATGAAGAGAAAGAGGCTGGGTATGTTCCAACATACCAGTAAAAAGAGGAGATGGAAGTTGATGAGGCCGATTTAGGCTCTGTTGGGGAAAGTCTGATGGATTATGATTTTCCAATGCATGAGGAAGCAGTTTTTGAAGATTCTGAAGTGTTGATGAAAGGGGGAGAAGACCCCGCACCTAAAACTGCTGAAATAGAGGAAGAAGCACAACATGTTCCAACACAAAGACAACATGTTCGAACACACTGTACTGAGCAGCAACAAGCCGAGTATGAACCTGTTCTCGCATACTCTAGTGATGAGTTTCTGGATGAATTCATTCAGAACAGGAAGGCCAAGAGGAAGATCAATGAGGCTGAATCATCACAGCCTATCAAGAAGGGAAAAGTGGCACAACCTTCTCCCAAAAATAAGAAGAGAACTGTACTACCTCCTCCTCCTCCGGTAAGTCATGCACTTTCTGAAATATTTTATGACTCAAATTGTGAGGACATGGGGATGTATTTTCTCAGAGGAAGGTGTTTTACTTGGTGGCATATAAAGCTAGCGGGTTTTCTGATTTTTTTGAGGTGATTGGGATGAAAAAGTCTGTCACAGGGTTCCTGGATTACAACAAACAGATTGTTTGTGATGTATATTTAAACTTGATGGCTGGAAATATTGAGGAAGATTCACCTTGGTGTGACCGAGTGTATGTGCAGGGGAAAATTATGAATTATTCGGCTCAAATGATCAACATGCTATTGGGACTGAAGACTCCGGAATTTGAAGGAATTTTTTATGAAGAAATGGAGGTCTCAGATGACCAAATTCTGACTGAGATTTCAGGTGAAGTCAACACAGAATGGGCCGCAACTGGATATTTTCAAGCTTCATGCTTGACTTCCAGGTTCTTTGGGTTGTATCAAGTGGTCGTAAACTTCTGGATGCCATCCTCAAACACCACAACTCTTACTCGTGAAATAGCAAGGTTACTCTACTGTGTTGGAACACAGAGGCCGATTAACCTTGGGATACTCATTCAGCAAGCCATTTTCTGTCAAGCTATCTCTCCAAAGGCAAAGCATACTCTGGTGTATCCGTGTATCATATCAGCGTTAGTTAGAGGTGAATGGGTAAAAGCAAAGCCAAAAGACGAGATTATAGAGATTGATCCGTTGAATCCAAACAAGAAAACTTTCGGTCAAAGGCATATGAATGACTTACCACGGAAGCCAAAATCTGGTGATTTTGGTTCTGCTCAAGGAGACAAGCAAGCTAAGTTGGAAGCTTTGAATGCTAGACTTGGTGCTATTGCTATTCAGCTTGCGGCCTTAGAAGCACAAATGACCAAAGTTGAAGAAGAGCGGGCTCAATTGAAAGATTAGAAAGCTGCTCCTGGATAGTTTTTATTTCTGATAGACTATGTTCCAACATAGTCAGTATTAGTTTAGGGGGAGTGAATTTTGAGTTTGTTGGTCTTTATTCGTATTTTTCTAAGACTTTGGCATGTTATTTTTGTATATTATTGGTGTAATTCTGAATTAATTTGGATTTTTGAATTTCTTGGTATTTTTTATTGATTCAGAGCTGGTTATTCATGTATGTTCCAACATAGAAGGATTTTTGGAATTCTGATATGATTATGAACGATGGAAGTTTTTTTGGTTTTATTATTCCAAAATAGTTGAGCCCACAAAATACCAAAGGGGGAGATTGTAAAGTTGTGTGCATCTCATGGATTATTGTGTTGACATTTTTGAACTAGTGTTAAAGAAAAAAAACTTTCCATGTTGGAACATACTGCGGAAGTTCAGTTTTGGCGAGTAGAATATTGCGACGAAAAGGATTTATGGAACTTGGAGATTTAGCAATATTTGATTCAGCCATGTGGAAGCATAATGGTTTTATGGAAAATTCCTATAACTATGAAATTGGATTTATGGAATATTATGAGATATTTGAGATAAAGAAAATCCCTTTATTTATGAGATTTGGATATGTTTCAGAAGCAGATAAGAAATATGAATATTATGGAGATAATTATGGAGCATTCCGATCTGCATATGGACTATAAATAGAAGATATTATATGGCTGCAAGTGTGTGAATTTAATTGAGAAAAAAATCTGTACTTCAGATTATATTCTGCAGAGAAGCTTTGCAAGAGCCAGAATTTATATGTTCTAACATACATGACATGTTGATCAAGTTCAGAGTCATATACCTTGATTCATCGGGAGGAGTTGATCCAGCCTCGACGAGTTTTGAGGTCAGAGGGATTCTGATCAAGGCGGATCGGTAGCAAGGGGAGCTTGCAAAATCCACACATTAATAATTAAAAGATAAGTATAGTTGTATGTATGATTAGTTAATTTATTCTGAATTGGGCTAGACCCCGCAGAAGTAGGTGAATTTCACCGAACTGTGTAACCAAGTTGTATGTCTCGTGCATTATTTACTTTACATACTTGGTTAAGTTAGGCTATGTTGGAACTTAGGTTTGATAGTTAATCTAAAAGGGTAAAACCTATTTTTTCAAAGTTGGATTAGGATAATACAGAAGACACCTGGAGGGATATGAATGTTGGATGGACATGAGGGAGCAGAAGAAGCTCACTGCAGAGAATAGCAAGGAGCGTATGGATGGAATCAGGAAGAATATGCGTGTGGATGAGATGTATGATACATTGGACATGAGAGTTGATAGGCATTGGTCCGAGAAGAAGCTTCAAGGGCTCTAGGAATGAGAGTAAGCTCACTACGGATTTAGATGGCTGCCACTGGCACTGCTGGAACTGGTTCCTATGACGCTGAGGGACTGTGTGCTCCTCCTACTCGACTGTTAAATTTGTGCACTATTTGGGTATTGAAAGTTGTTGGTGATCAGTCCATAGAAGAGCTAGATTTCCAGTGTTACTATTCTTTCCAGCTATCCTGCACTCAATCAGATGCAGCTTATGGAGAGCATGGATATGGAGGCAGCAAGATGTCTAGATAGAAACAACAAGAATGAGTTCATTACATATCTTAAGCTACATGCATATCTGCAGCTTTAGTTACAAACTTTCCACCTGCTCAAGGTTTCATCTTTCTTCATCAATAGCATACAAAATATTTTCAACTATGTAGAGATTTGAAAATGTGATTTCGTTTTTAAAATTCAAAATTCAAAATTCAAAATTATGATCTATTCATTTTCAATGTTTCATTTCTAATGACTCCTTCTAATCAGTTCTGTTTCCATCTGGACCAATGTGCAGTCCTCCCATCTGTTGAACTACAGGAAAATGCCAAAATTATGAGCTCTCTGACGACTTGAATGGCTACACCACATAGACAATAAAAGATACTTGCACTTAATCAACCAAGATAAAATACCAGTCACTAGCAAGGGTAGGAATTGAACTAAGTAACCACAATACTCGAAAATAGGGGGAAATCCAAGTCGATTCTATCAACATCTTCTGCTAAACTGCATGTCAGAAACTCTTAACACCAATAGCAATATCCGAACTCTTAACACCAATCAATTGTGAAAATGAACCATTCTATGGCCGTTCATCTCGACATCTCGTAGGAATGAAAAAATAATCACGACACACTTTCAATCCAAATAAACACACCGTGCTACACCATTTCAGCTCAATCTGACATCCCACGCCTTGTGCGGACTTGCTGAGAAAATGATTTCCTATAATGATTATCATTCACCATGAAGAGAATAAATAGAGAGTACAAATCATAAAGGTAGACTAGTCTTAATATAACTCTTAGACTAATCGATAAGATAAAATCTAATCTAATCATCTAACTGATTTATTATGACACCCCCCATCAAGCAAAGCGTCAGATGTTCGCCGACGCATAACTTAGATCTGAAGAACTCAAACAGTGGACGAGAAAGCCCCTTGGTGAGGATGTCCACAATCTGAAGAGAAGTAGGTACGTGCAAAATCGCAACTTGCCGAAGGCCACTAACTCCCAAACAAAGTGATAGTCAATATTGATGTGCTTCGCCCGCTTGTGAGCCACTGGATTTTGAGCCAAGAAGATAGTGCTACTGTTGTCACATAACAACAATGGAGAACCGGACAAAGGAAATCGAAGGTCACGAAGTAAGTGAGTGAGCCAAACAACCTCTGAAGTGGTGTTGGCCATAGCTCGGTACTCAGACTCGGTGCTGGATCGAGAAACAGTGGGCTATTTCTTGGCACTCCAGGAAACAAAATTCCATCCAAGGAAAAAAACATGTCCATAAGTGGAACGACGAGTCTCTAGACGGAGAGCCCAGTCGGCATCAGAATACCCCAACACCTCGGGAGAACTGGCAGAATGAAAGGTGAGGCCAAAATGAAGTGTACCTCGAACATAGCGTGGAATCCATGTAACTACAACAAAATGATCGTCTCTAGGGTTCTGAAGATACTGGCTGACTGTGTTGACTGAGAAGGCCAAGTCTGAACGAGTGATGGTCAGGTACTGAAGAGCCCTAACCAGTGAACGATACAGAGTCGGATTCCTGAATGGGAGACTGGTCAAACTGTGCAACTGAGAACCTGGCACAAATGTTGTAGAAAATGGGGCAACATCAGATATCCCAACACAAGTGAGAATGTCTCGTGTGTACTTTTCTTGACCCAGAAGAAAGCCTAAGGAAGTAGGCAAAACTTCCAAGCCATGAAAGTAGTGAAGTGCGCCGAGGTCCTTGATGGAAAACTCCTGATGTATCCGATCAATGAACTGTCACAGAAAAGTCGAATCGTTATCTGTAAGAATGATGTTGTCGACATACACCAAAATATATAGTAACGATGATCCCCGAGAAAGAACAAAAAGAGAAGTGTCGGTTGAGTCGCACTAAAATCTAAGCTGAACCAAATAGGTGCTGAACCGCTGAAACCATGCTCGAGGGGCTTGCTTCAGACCATAAATGGCCTTCCGCAAGCGACAGACATAATCCAGATGAACATGGTTCTTATATCCAATAGGTTGCTTCATATAAACTGGAGCATGGAGTACGTCATTGAGAAAGGCGTTCTTGACATCCAGCTGATGAAGCGACTAGGAATACATAGTGCAATGGTGAGAACTACTCGAACAGTGGAGGCTTTGACCACAGGACTGAAGGTGTGATCAAAGTCAAAACTCGAAATTTGAGAGAAACCCTGTACAACAAGGCGAGCCTTGTAGCGATCAATTGTGCCATCAAAATGATGCTTCAGTCGATAGATCTATTTGGAGCCAACAATGTTGACATCCAATGGGCGAGGGACTAAGTCCCATGCATGGTATCCATGAAGAGCTGCTATCTCTTTATCCATAGCAGAAACCTAAGACGGATGCTGAAGAGCAGAATGATAATCAGTGGGCTCAACCTGAGTAAGGAGAGCAGCCATAAGACCATGAGCGATAATATCTGAATAATCTTTACGCTAAATAGCTCCAGTTGCCGATCAAGTGTCCATGCGATGAGTGCGATCTTGAGGATGAGAGGCCGAAGGAAAGGAATCGACTGAGGAGGCTGGTGAAGAAGCAGTCGAGCTGGGCGGAGACTGAGCAGGTGGACTGATCGGGGGTGAGGCTGGAGGCGCCTGCAGGGGGTGCTGATGGCACATCTGTGGCACAAATGGAGCAAGGGACTGAAGGAGATGTAGTCGGCACAAGAGAAACTGGTGACAAAGAAGGTGCCGAATCAGGATCAGGATCAACAAAATCAGAAACATGTAACACTGAAGACGGAGAACCTGTTGCTGAAGGAAAGGATGAGGCAAATGGAAAACACGTCTTGTCAAAGAGAACATGTCGAGTGACATAGATTCTTCCAGTAGTGCGATCGAGGCACCGAAAACCTTTATAATGCGAGTTGTAGCCAATAAATACATACGGAATACTGCGAGGAGCCAACTTGTAGTTGGAAAATAGGCGAACGAACAGGAAGACCCAACAACCAAAAGTATGAAAATTGGTATATACGGGTACCCGACCATTAATAACTTCATATGGTGATCGTCCGCCAAGAAAAGGAGTAGGCAAGCGATTGATGGTATAAATGGCTGCAGCAAAAGCGTCAGGCTAGTGGGAAAGTGGGACATGAGAGTGATACAACATAGACAAACCCATCTCAGTAATGTGGCGGTGCTTGCGCTCAACCCGACCGTTTTGCTCAGGAGTATATGGGTAAGAAATCTGATAATGAATACCCTTTGTCTGAAAGTGAGCGTAAATGACCATTTATGAACTCAGTCCCTTCATCACTCTGAAACACCTTAATGGTGGAAGAGAACAGGTTCTCCACAAAAGTCTCAAACTGGCGATAAACATCCCAAAAATCATACTTATGGCGCAGTGGATAAAACCACAAGAGCCGGGAATAATCATCAATGAAGATGACATAGTAGGCAAAACCATCATCAGATAAAATAGGAGAGGCCCCCATAAATCACAATGAACCAGATCAAATACCTTAGCAGCACGTTTATCATTTGTATGAAAAGATAAACGTTTCCCTTTGGCCTTTTCACAGGCTTTACAAAGGGTGGGTTTAGGCAAAACCGGTGAGACAACTAAAGATCCAGAAGCACGAAAACTAGAAATAACAGAATGCGGAACATGACCAAGTCTAGCATGCCAGATTTCGAAAGATGCACACGACGTATTTGACTCCACAGTAAACAGTAAAGTAGATGCACCATAGTCTAAGACATAAAGACTATCCTCGATATGACTGTGATACAAGGTTTCCCTAGTGATTTTATGTCAAATAATAAATGAACGATCATCAAAGCAGACAATAGCATTTAAATATCGAGTCAATTTGATAATTGAAAGCAAATTTTTAGTGATATTAGGCACAATAAGCACATCATAAATCGGCAAAGACTTAGAAATCGAAGAATCACCAATATGTGTAATAGAGAGTTTAGCACCATTACCAACAGAGACGTGAGCAGAACCACCATATGGTGTCACACGATCAACAATAGTTAGAGACGATGCCATGTGTTTTGTAGCGCCAGATCCAAAATCCACTTGGAGCCATTGAGTTGTCGCTGATGAGAAAGGTTCGTATGTCTTCAAATATCACACCGTCGAGAACAAAAATGAGCCATATCACCAAAGCCAATAAAAAAATAGAGAGTACAAATCTAATGCCAGGAATTTAGTCGAAAGAAATGTCAGGCGTGTGCACAGGCGCAGGAGAGAGCTGTCGAGCGTGTAACACACATGCGCGTGTGGAAATGCGCTAAGTGCCGGTGCGCGCGTGGTCCAGCGTGCCTGGAGTTGGTGCGCGCATGGTTTCACACGCCACTATAAACGAATTTGACCGCTGTGTTTGAGTGGTAGATCGGCGAAGAACCCCCTTCGCGATTGAGTCGCGACTAAATACCGCCGAAGGGAAGTAACGGAACTAAAGACGGAGCTGTGGATTTGCACTCGAAAGATCGCCCAACGTAGATGTCAGATTGCATGGAGATGTACTGCTGGTGATGGAGAGAAATTTCCAAGGATGAAAAACTCGCCGGAAAGGAAACCTGGAACCAATAACCGCCGGTAATTGGGCCGGAGAAGAGAGGGAATGACTGGTGGAGATAAGGCTAAAGATCTCTGGAGAAATTCGACGGAAGTGAGGAGAAGACTAGAGTCGCTGGAAAACCAAAAATATTCGCCGGAATCTGGGCGGAAGTTGATTGGTAACTGGTGGTGTTTTGGTCAGAAAGGGGAGGGAGGCAACGAAAATAAATTTTAGGGTTTGGAATTTAGGATCAAAATTTGCTCTGATACCATGAGAGAATGATTTCCCATAATGATTATCATTCACCATGAAAAGAATAAATAGAGAGTACAAAGCATAAATGTAGACTAGTCCTAATATAACTCTTAGACTAGTCAATAAGATAAAATCAAATCAAATCATCAAATTGATTTAATTTTACACTTGCAACACCCAGTATAATTATAAACTCTGAAAAAATCATACAAATCACACAATTTCATTTATTAATTGTAGGTCAGCTTAATAATGAAGTGGTATAATCGGTTGAAACTATAAGCAATAAAATTTACACCAGTCATATAACTTTATCGATTATTGAAATGTGAAACGAGAATTAAATTTGAAAGGCATGTTTTAAAAGCCGAAAATTCATGATGAAATGACCAATGAGAAAGAACAAAAGGATTGTAAAGTCATGTGTGATCTCATGGATTGATTGATTGGTAATTTGTGAACTTATATTAAAGAAGAAAACTTACCATGTTGGAACATACTGCCGAAAGCTTATGGAATGAATATTGTGACGGATTTTGGTTTATGGAAATTGGTGATTTATAAATATTTGTTTTAGCCGTATGGAAACATTATGTTTTTATGGAAAATCCCTATATTTATGGAATTAGATTAATGGAATTTTATGGGATAATTGAGATAAGGTAAATCCCTTTATTTATGGGATTTAGATATGCTTCAAAACAGATAAGGAATAGGAATATTATTGAGATAATTATGGAGTTATTCTGATCTGCAATGGACTATAAATGGAGGACATTATACGGCTAGAATGGTGAGAATTAAACCGAGAAGATCTGCATTCAGATTTCTTTCTATCGTAAGCTTTGCGAGAGCTAGAATTACCATGTTCCAACATACACGACATGCGTGCTAAAGTTCAGAACGTAAACCTTAATTCCTCGGGAGGAGGAGATCCAGCGTCAACTAGTTTCGAGATCAGAGAGAGTCTGATCAAGGCGGATTGGTAGCAAGGGGAGCTTGCAAAATCCACACGTTTAGAATTAGAAAAGATAAGTATATTTGTATGGTGTACTTTGTACTATATCTTTCTGATTAGTGGATTTATTCTGAA
>JAULKM010074541.1:0-11820 GCA_032355605.1 Rubia tinctorum
AGTTATCGGTGGTCAAACATGCCTTCAGAAAATGTCAAAAAAGGGGGTGCCATTGTTAAAGAAACGGAGGGAGTAAAAGATGTTAGTTTCAATATTTAAAATTTATTATGCAACATGTAGTAGTTATAAAGTTTATAACCTGATTCATGCAACCCAAAGTAGTTAAACCTTGGTCTTTCCATGAGTTATGGAAAAACCGTCTTTCAAGAGACAAACTCCTACATTTTAATTTAATTAATTTAGTTTAATATATTTTAGTTCAATTCAATTCATATTTTTTTATATTTAATTTATTTCAGTTCAACTCATAGAAAATAGGATTGCGGGAGGAGACACACTTTTCATTTTATACTTTTATTTATTTTGGCAGTTTTTGCCTTTTCACAAAATTTTATTTTACACCGACTAACTGTTAGACACGTTTATTTTATAATTAGTATGATAATAGGATGATTTGATATGTACTTTTAATTACAATGAGGTACTTATAATTACAATGAAGTACTTATAATTATGAAAATATTTTAAAATGAGGTACTTATAATTATGAAAATATTTTAAAATGAATCTCAACATTATAAATAATAATAATTCGATCTCAAAAATTATAAAGATTAACTTTTTTAAATAATTGGTCTAACTATTATCGCTCTACTTTTAACAAGAGATCTTCTCTTACCTTTCTTTTGGTGAATATGCAAAATTTGTATTAATGACGTCAATTCTTTTTTACTTTGCCTACATTTAATTTAATCTCCACTAATCCTTTAATATCTTGAAAATTCTCGTATAAAAAAATGCCATAATTAACTAAATGGGTTTATTTCCACCCTCATACACCATGCTGGTGTGGATTTCTGATAAACCTTTAAGGTCTATCAGGTGAGACGCTCACCTCACTCACCCCTCTGTGAGAAAATCATGTGGGATTTATTTCCACTATGTAATAGTTAGTTTTCTCATTTTAGTTATGGTGTTACAATAACTTTTTCGAGCATCAATTGTAATAGAAGATAGACTAGTAGTAGTACTGTTTTATCACCAAAATTGCAAATCATTTCTATATCTTAATGAGAAGGGTCCGACTATTTATTTTTTTTAAAACTAAATGGAGAGAGTAGTATTTAATGCCATCGTACCAACTATTTATAATTCATCATAAAGTGGTAGTATAGTAGAGATTAATGACGTGAAAGTTATAAAAAATTTAAAACCACAAATTCCCGCAAGATGCATAAAAACAAATCTGAAAAAGTAGATACTATTTACACATGACCGTAATTATTTACAATCTAAATAAACAAAAGAGCAAATTAAAGAGTGCAATTAACATCACGGTGGAATTCCGGGTAATCTCTTCTGCTAGAGAGCGATGGTCAGTGGGGAGGGTTTGATCAGGATTCTTGAGCATTTTCTTATAATCGCCATAAAAGTAGGAAACAAATCCCCACATAGCAAAGAAAAGAAAAGGGCGAAGCCCTTGAGAAACTGGAACTTTTCCTGGAAGAAAAACACTCCACCAACCTCTGTGATCGGACTGCACACCGGTGTAAGAGAGGCCATTTAAATGCGGTTCTATCGGCAATTTAAAGGCATTATATAAATGCTTTTAATGGTTCTGCCTTTAATTCATCAGCGGAACCACCTTTAAAAGTGGGCAACGAATGCGGTTAAAAACCGCCTTTGATTAAGGCAGCGAACCACCTTTAAATAGTTTCCGAACTCGGAAAATCGCCCTTCCCCAGCATACGGTGCAGACGTTTACGAGTTCGTAAAAAAAAATTCCGAGTTTGGAATTTGTTAATAGCTACATTTTGGATCTTTGGATAATGAAATTCATTTTCCAGACTCGGAAAATGTTTCTTGTCTTACGTTTTCATACTCGGAAATGGCATTCTGACCAGTGGAAATTAAAAACGAAGAGAAGAAAGGCTTTCCGGATTCGAAAATACACTCTTGTCTTGTGGTATAAATTTTATTTCATTAATTTTTGCGGTACGAAAACATCCTCGACACACAGGCACAATTTATACACAATACTAGATATCATGTTGGATCTAAACAAAAATCTAAACACAACATTAATCGAGCAATACTTTATAAATAGCATTAGAAATCACTACAAAACTATTTCGACATGTCTAAGGTTCAATGTTTAGCTAATTGGAGTGTCCATACCCATATCGGGATTCCCCAGTGTTGCGGACCAATTGAGCATTATTTGCAATCGCCAATGAATTCCACGCATTGTTGATATCATCTTGCGAATAGTGATTCCCATAAATTGCGGTTGGAAGCGTACCTAGAGAATTTGAAAGTAAGTTTTTTTTGGAAATAAATGTCCTAGCAATGAAAATTGAATTTGAAAATGAAATTATTAAAGTCACTCACAAGGTGTAAATCAACACACTGACTTGATTCACTTACTCACATTTCCATTGGTCTTCAACTTCACTCCATTACACCATGAAAGATAATTAAATTCACTAATATGTACACAAAACCCAAAATTCCATATAAATTTAGAATATGATTTTTTAGGGCTTGTGTACATAGAAGATTAATTAAACATAGGAGTTTTAGCACAATAGTACGTAACATAAAATTTAACCATTCTAATACTTTAACTAATCAATAAATATAGAAATCTAACATGTACGAGTCAAATCCAATGCATCATTTTGTCATCCAACACCGTTTCGGCACCAAAGCCATTACATAGTACACAAATTGTGCTTAATAACACAATCTCACCTAAAATATAACTCATTAAATGAAACACTATGAACCCTAGTTAGCATCATGACACTAAAAATTTGAATTTGGTGATTTAAGTTTCGAAATAGTAAACCCTAGACAAACCTTGAAGCGAGGATTTACCCTTTTGATCAATGAATGGATATGAATTACTCCTTCATTGCTCCTACCTACACATCAGACTAATCCCTTTACAAGAAAAAAATTACAATGAGAATTCAGAGTAGATGAGAAATATTAAGGAAAACACACCTTCAATATTCAACCAATGAAATCTTCAAATTGTAATGGAAGGGATTGTAGTGGGTTTAGAGTTTGGGAGTTATCTGAGGAGAGGTATATGTGGGAAAATTCATGTTATTTTAAATGGGTAGTAAATGCCCACTTGAAAGCCCTTATGTCTAATTTTTTGGCGATCCGTGTTGTTTCCGAGCTCAGAAAACATCTACGATCAATATTCCTAGCTCAGAAAGTTCCCATAGCTATAGTACAATAGACTTGACCTATTTCCGAGTTCGGAAACTCTTTCCCCAACTAAAAAAACAGGTTATAACGGGCAATTCCTTCGAATCCCCTAATCAAAACCCTACATTGGCCAATTCAAAAAACTCCCAAATTTGAATTTTTTTCTTTCTCTATAACCCTACATACATTTGCAATGAGAACCAAGGGCAAGGGCGCAAAATCGAAGATGATCGATTGGAACCCTAGTCCGGTCACGGAAGCAGCCATTGAAACCCCCCTAGATTCTTCAACGATGCAGCCGAATTCAACCCCGAATTCAACAAACCCGAGACCTACAAACTCGCAAAAAACAACCAATTTTCCCACTTCTTGCAAAGTAAGATGCATTTTGTCATGGTTAGGGAAGGTTCAAGCCAAGCAAACCCGAGATCTCGTTCGACCGGAGACAATGCCAGTTTCGATGACACTAGGCTCATCTCTAAATTTTATCAAAATAGGTATGAATCATTACGTGAGAAAGGAAAATTGTTAGATAAATATCTTATAGGTTTCAATGAGTACCTTGCTTTAGGGTTTGTCGAGCCCCTCAAACCTTTTTGTGAACAACATGTCAAAAATCTTGTGATGCAAAAACATATTTTGATTATGTTTGCCAGTTTTATGCTAATATGCGTGATTCGGGGAATGGGAATTATAGTACTAAGGTGGACGGAAAATATATCCCAATTAATGGATGGAATATTAACAAGATTTTAGATTGCCCTTACACACACCCAAAATTTGTATTCCCGAAAAATCTCGATGGTCCGTTAGATGATTGCTACCATCGAGAGAAGTGACTTCTAGATGTTGATTATCCTCACATTGACCCGGTCGAGTGTAGTGAGAGGTACTTCCGATGGGATAGAATTGATTTAGGTAAACCTGAGACCTTTGACCTAACCCTATTTAGCATTGATAACCGTATCACGTATGAGATGGTAAATAGGAGTTTGGTCCCCTCGGGCGAGCACTTGACTGAGCCTAATTACACAACCCTCATGCTATTTTATTTGATAGTTGAGGGTAGAAAAATCAATACAGGACGACCATTTTTAGGCATATGTTCCATTTTGCGATGTCAAAGAAAGTGTTGACCTGCCTACCATATGAGAGTCTAATCACTTGTATTCTAAAGGGTGTTGAAGGGTTGGTTACACAAGGGGAGGAAAAAAGGGCCGAAGTATTTTTAAAATAAATACTTTGAGAACAAGGGGTGGGTGTTGATCGATCGTAAGTGGTATGTTAAACCCATTGAAGCACTCGAGCCGAGCGAGAGGCCACAAATTGAGGAAGGTAAGTCGGAAATTAGTTTACGTCGATTTTGTTTGCTTCATTGTTTTTGTTTTCTTTATTGTTTAATAATTCATATTTTGCTCACTAAACATTGAAGGCACCAAAAAGTCGTACTTGAATGGCTTCAAGGATTGCTACAAATGGATGTGCAAGGAATTTTGCGCCATGAAAGCGTAGATTAGATTCCTTGAGAAATCACACTGGGCATATGAGCGCCACCTAGCATCGACCTCCCGACAACAATCACACCAATCAACTTCAACCGCCGACCTTGAAGATGTCGAAGAATAAATTTTCCCACCTTTATCATGTTATTAGAATCGGAGATGACTCTTGGATGTTGAATTGTGGAAGTTGAATTTAAGTTTCTTATGATAACTATTTTTTATGATTTTTTATGACTAGTGCATTAAACTTAATTTGAATGTTGATATCGAATTCTATTTGTATTGGCAATGACTATTGAATGTTGTCTTCAAAATTTTTGTTTTTTCTTGCATATAATGAAATGAGTGAGCTTTTACTTGGAAACTAAAATGTTTTTCCGAAATTGGAAATGAGTGTGCTTTACATGTGCTATAACATATAAATGAAGACACGTATTACAAGACATTCGAAACTCGGAAATAGGCCACAAATTATTTACGAACTCGTAAACTGTATCTTCTCTTCGATCCATGGGAACCTAATGTTTTCCCAATTCGGTAAACATTCGTTCCTCTTTTGCGAACTCAGAAAGTATCAATTTTAAAGGCGGTTAGACATAACCGCCTTTAAAAAAGGGTCAATTAAAGGCGGTTCTACCTTGAACCGCCTTAAATTAACCCCGCCTTTAATTAACCAAAAACCACCTTAAAACAATTTATGGAGACACGAAGGGGAGTTTCAGAGCTCGGAATTGTTGATTAAAGGTGGTTTTTGGAGAACCACCTTTATCTGCTACCTTTAATTGAAGGCCCTTTACTAGTGGCAGATGGCTATGATGTTCCTTGACACCAACACGTTGGCGGAAAACACCACCGCATTGCTTCCAAAGAAATACCATTGCCAAACTATGGTATTCCAGTCAAATAAAATATTTTAATAAAATTCAGATATTTTAAATGACTCAAATTTAAATTACAGATTAGTACAATCTTGACTCGACTCATTTAAATCTCTAACCCAAATAAAATAAACACTATAATTATAGTTTGAGATGGGATAGAGGGGTACACTATTATAGGCTAGTGTGCACATTGACACATGGAATATTTGTTAAAGAAAAGAACACTTGAAAAATACTATGGCTCCGTTTGGTATTGGCGTTTTCACTATCATTTTGATTGACATTTGACTGTTGGTGTTTTCACTCAGTCAAATCGGCAATGGATACCAAAAAAATGTTTGGTTGCTCAACCTTTTCACATAGCGTTTCCGCCATATACGAAAAACTAATATTAGTAGCGTTTGACTTTTAACTTTAACAATTATTTTTTAAACCTTTTACCTTTTTACCTTTCTCTACATCAGTGGCACGCCATTAATATACGACATCGTTTTATGTATTTGGGAATAAATTTCACTTTTTTTATCGATATTTTTTGGAATTTAAAATTTTTCACGGTTAAGTTTTAATGTAATTCAATTTTATTTTTCCTCTCTTATTTCATTGTTTATCCTTTACTCAATCTAATAGTCGATAGGAGAACATTAGTTTGATGAGTGTATGTAGAGAATTTTTAAAATTTTAAAATTTCACCTCATTAGATTTATGTGATTTACTAATACTAATATATATTTTCGGTACGAACTAATACTAATATACAATAATAATTTATATTATAAATAATTAGATATAAAATTATAAATTTAAAATAATTTTAACTTTGTATAAATATTTGAATCGACAAACCATACATCTCTCATAAAAAATATTCTATGTAAAATAAGTTTATAAATAATGAATGGTCGTCATTTCTATAAATGTCATTTAACATAAAACCGCTAACATCCAACAATTACATTTGTAAAATACTTTTGTAAACAACTAATGGTCAAAAAACTCATACAAACAGCTAATATAAACAACCGGTCAAACCAACTGCATGAAACAACCAATAGCAAATCGCCAACAAGTGATTGCCACAAGGCCTATATACCCCTCAGTTATTAATTAAATGTCCTAATTTAATGATCTATTCCCTTTTCATTTAAAGAATCCAATCTAAATTTATCTTGGAAAAAGTCGTCATTTCCATAAGTTTATGGGCAGTGCTCAGTGATTTTTACCTTAAATGTTGTAATTTTTTAATAAAATTTAAATATTTTATTTTAAAGTTAAAACAAAGTGTGAAATATAAAAATATATAATATAATTTTTTTAAATTTCAAAATTTAGTACAAATACAGTGTATAAGGTAAAAATAAGTGGATTGTACATAAGATTATGCGCCGAACCCTCTTTATCTTATATCTATTTTTTTCCACCTTCTCTCCACGTATACCATTTCTTACACCTACCCACTCCGTCAAAAACATTTCCCTTTCTCTCCAACAGAAAGTCAGAGAAAATTTTATATCTATGTTTGGTTGAAAAATCACATGCAAACACATACATATATATGGCCAAATTATATCGTGTCTATGATCCAGTACCATATATATCAATGTATATGCGTAAAAATTGAAGTTGCTTAGATTTACATGTCTAAACAATAGGAGGAGTATATTAATTTTTACTGTAAAAACTAATTTATTTAATTGAGATAAAATATGATGTATATTCCCAATGTATCGTGTGCCTGATATAAAATAATGGATAATTTGTTGAATATGTATTTATCCCCTAAACATAAAAATTACCTGTTTTATCTAGTAATACATTCATTAATGGTAAAGATTAAAAGAGGTTCAGGAGAAATTTCTGTGTGTTGCTTTTCATTTCAGAGAGTGAAGGATAAATAGAGTTTACAAGATAAGAAGCAATCCCTCTGATTGAGGGATTGATGTGTATTGAATATCTATTTGCCAACTATACAAGACATCGATATATGTTAATCCCCCCCCAACAAGCTCATCACTGGACATGAACATGAAGCTTGTCTCGAAGAGTAAGAAAGTGCTGATTTCCAACAGCCTTTGTGAAGATGTCAGCTATCTGGTCAAGAGCACGAACATGATAAACAACCAGGTCTCCCGAAGAAACTTGTTCACGAACAAAGTGATAGTCGATCTTGATGTGCTTGGACCACTGGTGAAAGACAGGATTTGCTGAAAGAAAAGTGGCACTGAGATTGTCGCACAAAAGTATTTGAGGTCACTGAACTGTAACATGCATCTCTCATAACATCTGTTGCAACCAGATGAGTTCTACAGCAGCAAAAGAAATTGCCCTGTACTCAACTTCAGTACTTGATCGGGAACGACCTTCTGCTCGTGAGATGACCAGCTGACAAGATTTCCACCAAAGTAAACAGCGAAGCCATGCTGAGATCAGCAGTCACTAGGATGAGATGCCCAGCCGGCATCAGAGAAGGCCACTAAACGAGAGTCACGAGCCTTTTGAAGAACCACGCCTGAGGATATAATGCCTTTCAAGTAGCGAAGAATGTGTTTGACCGCACACCCATGATCTTCTGTGGGAGAGTGCATGAATCAGCAAACACGATTTACAACATAGGAAATCTCGGGGCAAGAGATGGTGACGTACTGCAGGGCACTGACAATGCTCCGATATAAGGTTGGATAAGGAAGAGTATCACCATCAACGACTAATCGAGAGTCAGGCTCAGCAAGTGAAGAGATCGGGTGAGCTCCTGACATATGACTGCGATCTAAGATGTCGCAGATGAATTTCTACTGCTAGACCTGTAGATCCGAACCAATACGTGTGACCTCAACACCCAAGAAATAGTGTAGATCACCAAAGTCTTTAAGAGATAAGTCACGATGTAAGAAGCGAACAAACTAATTAATGAATGATGCATAAGAACCTATGATAATGAGGTCGTCCACATATACAAGCACATAAACCACATAAGAGCCATTCTTTTTGACAAACAAGGAAGGATAAAAAAGGCAGTTCTTGAAACCATAGCGGAGTAGGGAGGTAGTGAGTTGGTTGAACCATGCTCTGGGAGCCCGCTATAGACCATATAGGGCCTTTCAAAATCTGAAAACATGTGACGACCTGTTAGAAGCAACTAACCCTTTAGACTGCTCCATGAAGACAGTCTCAGCAAGATCTCCATTGAGAAAGGCGTTGTTGACATGGTGGAGAGACCAACCACACGAGACAGCCAAATTGAGAACTAGGCAAATGGTGGTGGGCTTAACAACCAGACTGAATGTGTTAAAGTAGTCAACGCCTACCTCTTGATGAAAGCCCTTGGAAACTAGGCACGCTTTATAGTATTCTATGGACCCATCAACTTTCCGCTTCAACATATACACCCACTTACAGCCAACAAGAACGAGGGACTAGGTCCTACATCTTATTACTCATTAAGGCATCATATTCAAGCCACATAGAATGCTTCCAGTTCGGGTCTTTGGAGGCTTGGTGAAAAAGCTTCGGCTCAAGAGTGGCAGTGAGGGTAGCCGAGAGAGGGTATTTGGTGGACAGAAGAGCTTTGGGTTTGAGTGAGTTAGTGGAGGAATGAGTGGTCATGGAATGATTGGAGTTGTCAGGCGGGCGGAACCAACTGGGGGCATTGGGGTAGGATGGAGGATATGATGGTGATGATGACTGAGGTTGAGGTTTAGATGAAGAGGGAGCCGCTAAGGGAGTAGGATCGAGGCTGCGTGGAGGTGAAGTAGCAGGTTGACTTGAAGATGGTGATATGGTCGAGAGAGGTGGATGAACAGAAGAGACATGATGGAGAGTGGAGAGTGGAGAGTGGAGAGTGGAGAGGGGGATGGTGCTGGTAGAAGATGAAGATAATGAGCTGGAAGAGGTATGACTAGAGTAGGGGAAGACAAACTCGTTAAACATGGCATATTGAGAGATATAAGTGTGAGTGGTCAGGACATGATAACAGAGATAACTTTTTGTGTTTAGTGTTATAAACAAGGAAGATACAAGGCAAGGAGCGATACTCTAGCTTCTTGGAGATGTATCGACGCAAAAATGGGTAACAAAGACAGCCAAAGGATTTTAGAAAGTTGTAGTCTGGGGATTTGGCGTAAAGACACTCATAGGGGGACTTGTAACTCAAGACAGGGGTTATGGTATGATTGATCAGGTAAGCGGATGTGTGAAATGCTTGCTCCCAGAACTTCACATGGAGATTAGAATAAGCAAGAAGGGAAATACCCTTTTCACAATGTGCCGCTCTGCGGAACCATTTTGTTCAGGAGTATAAGGACAAGAGATTTTTTGGCGAATGGCAACTGATTGGAGAAGGGTGGAGGCATTGCGGTACTCGCCACCCCAATCAGATTGAAAAGTTTTTATTTGAGTGGAAAATTGAGTTTGAACTAGTTTAATAAAAAGCTCAACAATGGAAAACACTAGTGATTTTGTAAAAATGAAATAAAGCAACGTGAATTTGGTGCAATCATCAATAAAACTGACATAATACCGACAACCATTTGTGGAATGTTTAGGGAATGGGCCCCACACATAAGAATGAATCAAATCAAAAGGTTTGAAAGAGGATTCAACACGACTAGGAAGGGGCAGTCAATGACTCCTACCAAGTTGACAAAAACCACAAACTAAATCCAATTTATTACAAAACACTGGTAATTGTTGACTGGAAACTAGACGACGAAGAATAGACTCACGAGGACCAGCCGGTGATGCCAACATCGAAGAGATGTGCGCTCACTGAGACAGGCGACTGGGGATGGACTGGAGGAAGTTGACACAGGACGATGATGTGGGAGGCGATATAAAACTTTCTCAACAGTTACCCTTAAAAGTGTATTACCTTGCGAGTTCTTGACAAGACAAAAATTGGAATGAAGTTCAATACAGACATTATTATCATGAGATAATTGAGAGACACTAAGCAATTTTTTGCAATATTTGGAACATGTAAAGTATTACGTAGACGTAAGGGCTTAGCAGCATGATTAACATAAAAGTATAGAATGGCCTAAATGAACAATAGGGAGAGATGTACCGTCTCCGACCATGAGTCGATCATTACTATTGTGGGTGTTCTGAAGAGTGAGGTTGCGAATTTCTACAGTCACATGATGGGAAGCACCGGAGTCGACAAACCAATGATCCTCAATGTCGGACGGGTTGGACATAGAAGCCATGAAGGCCGCCTTGCCACTGGATGGGCCACGGAACCTCACTGCGACATTGCGATTTGTCACCGAAAATGCACGGATGTTCATACACTGGAAATAATTTAGCACCTCGTGCCCATACTTTTTGCAAATTTGACATTGAGTGCGAGACCTATCATCGGAGGAGTCAACAGTCGGAGGTCCATCCATGTTAAGGCGGTCAGACGAACGTTTCTAGCGCCGTGGACGATTGACTGAAGGTCTTCTTTTTGCCGAGTCTCTTCCTGCAGCAGTACACCCAGCAGCTCATCGGAGGACAAGAGTTCCGACCAAAGTGACAAAGCCGATTGGCGAGGGCCAAACTGAGAACCAAGCTCGTGAAGGAGATAACCAAAGAAGTCAGCGTTGGAAACTGATAGAATGTAAAACCCACAAATCACTGTGGCTGTGTGTATTCACACACATATATATAGTGAGTACAAAGGGTATACAAGATAGAATCAATTATGGAAAAAGATATATACAAAACCAATCAGAAAGTGTATTCCTTTCTTAACCTGATTCTAATTTATCTAATATTCTATAGCCCCCCCTCAAGCGAAGCATGAGACTTGTCTCAATGCAAAGCTTGGACCGTAAGAACTCAAACTGAGGACGGGATAAACCCTTTGTAAAGATGTCAGCAAGTTGTTGATCTGTAGGAACATAAGCAACCTTGAGCTTGCCTGAAGACACCATCTCACGCACAAAATAATAATCAATATCAATATGCTTGGCTCTCTTATGAGAAACCGGATTCTAAGCAAGAAATAGAGCACTATCATTATCACACATCAAAACAAGCGGAGCACTGGCAGTTACGTGGAAATCTCGTAGTAAATTCATCAACCAAGCTAGTTCCGCAGCAGTGTTAGCCATAGCCCTGTATTCTGATTCTGAACTAGAACGAGAGACTGTAGGTTGCTTCTTAGAACTCTATGAAACCAGGTTGCCACAAATAAAAATGGCATAACCATAAGTGGACCTACGAGTCTCAAT
>JAULKM010074550.1:0-11820 GCA_032355605.1 Rubia tinctorum
AGGAGATCCAGCGTCGACGAGTTTCGAGGTCAGATGGAGTCTGATCAAGGCGGATCGGTAGCAAGGGGAGCTTGCAACATTCACGTGTAGAATTAGAAAAGATAAGTATAGTTGTATGGTGTATTTTGTACTACATCTTTCTGATTAGTGGATTTATTCTGCATTGGGCCAGACCTCGCAGACGTGGGTGGATTTCACCGATCTGCGTAACCAAGTTGTGTGTCTCGAGTTTATTTACTTTACATACTTGGTTATGTTAGATCACGTTGGAACATAGGTTTATTATTTAACGTCTAAAACGGTAAAACCAGTTTTTCATCATTTCTTTATTTGACCCCCTTTCCAACCATGAAAGAAACTGAGCGTCTGCCATTTAAAGATGAGCAAAAAGAAGAGCTAACAATGCACCTTTTAATATAACTTTTCACTTGATCATAAAACTTTAATTCTCTTAACTAGCTCCATAGAACTTAGCCCCATCTTTCTGTTTTTATATGTATGCAACAGTTCTTGTGCCAGTAACGTGGTATACGCTATATATTTAGCTCTAACAAAAACACTTTGGTTCTCACTGATTATAGCAGGCAGAATTTCACTTAAACGTGCACAGAGAACCATAGTCATCATTTTGTAAATAACAGAACAGGGAATAGTATTTAAGGGTTTTGCAAGGTTTTGTTTAATAATTTTTATTTGCAGAACGTGTTTGTTATTTTAAAAATAGTTTGATATTATTTCCTTTTAAGTTATTAGGAATTTGTTTAGGAAAACTAGAAGGGAATTCTACCTCAGGGAGGAAGAGACTGATATTGAGATTGATCACTAGTGGAAAGCCTTTTATTGATACCCGAGTGAGGTCCCAAAGTCGGAACTCCCTCCCAAGTCACCCAAAAAAAATTTAAAAGACATTTTTTTTATTAATTAAAGGCGGTTCTTAAAGAACCGTATTAAATGAGTATCAATTAAAGGCGATTCTATTGAAGAATAGTCTTTAATGCGGTGTCTTTATTGGCCAAGTATATAAAACAGATAGGGTTTCTCCCCTCCTCAAGTTTATTTTCCTAAAACTTAACTTCATTCGTTGCTCATTCTTGTTTTTACCTATCCTTAGTTTATTTTCTCTCTTTCTCACCCTCACAACTGCCTCCCCTACTCCACCGTCAATTCCTCCTTGAGACACCACTTCCTTCTCCTCATGACGTCGCGCCTAGCTTCACCGCGCCCTGTCTGCGCTACGTCCTACCTCCGCCGCGCTTGGCCACCGTGCGCTACCCCCATGTCCTCTGCCACTGAAGTCTTTGGCTGAGAGAGTTTCCGCCGCTGCTAGGTACTCGTCGCGATAGAGGTTTCCGCCAGTGAAGGCTATTGCTGTTGTTCCTTCTGCTTCAGCGAAAGGCTCCTCTGTCGCCGTTCGCCTTTGCTGATAGCTGTATTTCTTTTCCCGTCTAGCCTGTGTAAGTTGTTGTATTTGTATTTTGTTGTTCGTATTGTTGTTCGGACCCCAGTAAAAGGTGATTTTTGCCCTTGATTGAATCGATCAAAGTCAGGACCGATATAACCGCCTTTAATCAAGGATTCTCCACTAGTAAATAAATTTTCTTGCAATTAACATCGAGATTATAAGTTGTGTGAAGCATCTTTGCCTTTTAGGTGTGACGTCAAGGATTTATGAGTGATTTCTAATTTTATTTTTGTTTTAGTTCCTCTACATATACTGACTTTTCAATTAATATAAAATTAGTGGGGTACTATCACGCGTTGCACGATAGCATTGGTTAAAATATTGAGATTAATTTTTATTTAAAATTTTAAAGCTTAGTCATATAAGGAAAATTATATGAGTTATGAAGTGAAATAATTAATTTAGTTAGAAACCATTACATATTGAATACAATAAAATTTGATTATTTTTATAATATTTCATTCAAATTATTTAAAAAGTAATTATTTATATGTTGATATTCATTTAAAAAAACAATCATAATTATTTGTATCTCATTGCAAAAAATAAAAGTAAATATCAAATGACTTTATTAATCTCACTAATTATAAAATGTATTCATTTAACAGTTAGTGAATCAAAAACAACACTTTGTCATGTATAAATTAATAAATAAATAACATGCATACATATTTCTATCAGAAGTGTTCAATCAATGTATAAAAAAATCCGAACATTTTGTTATTTAAGATTATATGTTTCTTTAAATTTTCTTCAGTGATATATTGCAATGAAATATTTATAGTTTTAATTATATCTTAAGAGTTTATATATTTTAACAAGTTATGATTGATTATATATAATAAAGAATTAAAATTAGGAACATATTATAATATTAGTATAAGTTATGATTGATTATATTATAAAGAATTAAATCAATAACATGTTATACTATTATTATGTTATTTTTAGACAATTTGAATTTATGTCAGTTAAATGATTTGAATATCTCCGATTGACAGCACCATCCAAAAGCAAACAATTTCTATTATATAGTGATTGGGATTAGTCATCTAAGATAAACTATATGAAATAGTTAAAATTCTTTAAATATTGAATACAAAAATTTTGATTATTTTTATAATATTTCATTAAAATTATTTAAAAAATATAATTATTTATATGTTGAGATTCATTTTAAAAAACTATCATAATTATATGTATTTCATTGCAACAAATAAAAGTAAATATCAAATGACCTTATCTGTCTCACTAATTATAAAATGTCCTCATTTAATAGTTAGTCAATCTAAAACAACACTTTGTCATGTATAAATTAATAAATAAATGATATGCATACATATTTCTATCAGAAGTGTTCTATCAATGTATAAAAAAATCCAAACATTTTTTTATTTCCAATTATGTGTTTCTTTAAATTTTCTTCAGTGATATATTACAATGAGATAGTTATAGTTTTAATTATATCTCAAGAATTTATATATTTTAACAAGTTATGATTGATTATATATTATAAAGAATTAAAATCAGGAACATATTATAATATTAGTATACGTTATGATTGATTATATTATAAAGAATTAAATTAATAACATATTATACTATTAGTATGTTATTTTTAGACAACTTGAGTTTATGTTAGTTAAAATGACTTCAATATTCCCGGTTGACAGCATCATCCAAAAAGCAACCAATTTCTATTATATAGTGCTTGAGATTAATATAAGTTATGATTGATTCTATAGTAAGGAATTAAATCAGTAGCATATTATAATATTAGTTTGTAATTTTTAGACAACTTGGGTTTATGTTAGTTTAAATGACCTCACTATCCCCGATTGACATCCAAAAAACAAACAATTTATATATATAGTACAATGAGATATTTATAGTTTTAATTATATCTTAATAAGTTATATATATTTTAACAAGTTATGATTGATTATATATAGTAAGGAATTAAAATCAGTAATATATTATAATATTTGTATAAGTTACGATTGATTATATAGTAAAGAATTAATTCAGCAACATATTATAATATTAGTATGCTATTTTTAGATAATTTGGGTTTATGTTAGTTAAAATGACTTCAATATCCCCGGTTGACAGCACCATCCAAAAAATAAACAATTTCTATTATATAATGTCTGGGATAAACTTGGTGAAACATATTGTACTCCCCCGTTTCATTGGATGTGACACGCTTTCCATTTTGATTCTTTTTGTGAATTTGACACACTTTCCTTTTATGGAAAGATTCCGTGAATTTCATCCACTCATTCTTCTTTTCCCTTTCTAAATTCAATTTCATCCATACACTTTATTCACCTAAATCCAAGCACCTAAGACTATGGTGACACATCCAACGAAATGGAGGTAGTATATCTATTCTAATAGCATATTTTATCATACAATATTTTATGATATACATTGTTGGATAAAGTTTTGTATGAGACCGTCTCATAAAGAGACCAAGAATTAATGTGCAATACAATAAATTTAATTGAGATGTGGTTTCAAATATAATTTATAGAAATTTTGGAAAATTGGGAGGGATCTAGGTGCAAGTACAATTTTTTGGGGTGCTGGACACATATAATTGGGGGATTAATGATTGCGTGTCATAAGAATCTCGCGGTTCAAAAATCTTTGTCGGAATTATTTTTGAAGAAGAAGACCAACTTTATCAATTGCAATACTTAGACCCTGAAGTCAATATGAGGACATATGGAGTCGACAATATATAAAAGATGGTAATTACATAGTAAAATTGGGGTTATAACCTTTTCATTAATTCCATTTATTTGAATGGTGCAGGACATATGGCGAGTTAGTACCATCCATCCAGTGGAACAAGATTTAGATATTAATAGATCCCCCGAGAATATGCCCTTTCTTAGAGCTTGTATGTAAAGACCATATTCCAACACCTCATCACATCACTCAAAGAAAATGTTAAGTAGAGCAATTTTGCCTTGCACATGGGAGGATACACCCATGAACACATTTTCTTCCACTACCCATTAGCTCACCAACTATGGTTTGCAGCAGACATACATGAGAAAATTTACTCACATTTAACAATCAATAACGACATTGTGGTTACGGGATATATTCCTTGAATTGGACAATGAAACAATATCCTTAACTTTCATCTTACCAATTCATTTATGGTATCATCAAAACCACCTGCTACATGGAAAAAATCATGACCTACATCCAACACAACTGATATAATGATCTTTGATCCAAATTAAATAATTCTAGAGTGGACAATGCAATAATGTTGCTCCAAGAAATGAGTATCATAATGTTAGACGTACTTAGCCAATCTACGGAATCATCTCCACCGTGATCAACTCTTTTCTTTGTTGCAACTATATCAACAGAAGAAATCTACTTAGTCTAGCACGTCCAAACACCAAGAAACAATTGGATATACGGGGCTACAAAGCGTATTAAAAATCCTTATCCAACACTAACTGAGGAGACAATGACATTAACAGAAAAGTATACATAGAAAAAGTTGTTTCCTACATCTATCAAGGGTGACATGTAACAAGTAATCAGCGCAATTCAGTCAAGAGTGGAAGGTACGTAAGATTTTGATATGCTTATACAAGATACTAAATCATTAATAGAAATGCTCTAATATCCAATAATTAAATGAATTCCTTGAAAGGAAAAAATCGATTTCTAAATAATTGGTACAATTTTAAAAGATAAATTGTTTGAATATGTCTTCATGGAGTCAACTCCATCCTTTATAAACTTTCCTAATAATTAATGAATCCTTTTTTCTTTGTTTTATAGAAAAACTACTTCATTTAGATTAAACTCCACTCAATTTTCAGACATACTTATTATAAGATACTATATATATTTGATTGATTACCCTTAAGTGAGATTTTTAAAAATAAATAAATTGGAATGAGACTTTTTTTCCTGAGAAAACAAAGGAAGTAGTTGATTATATATATATATATATAGAGATTTTTTTCTTAAATTAATTTAGGATTGTGGTGAGATAGAGGCCCGAATGCAGATTTAGAGCCAAATCAAGCGGGGACACACGAAACAAGGGCATGGTTCGATCGAGCAATCCACAATGTCCGCAACACAGGTCATTCGACCACCATGATGGCCACAAACACCACGATCTGGTTAGCCCACAATGCCTGTAAATTAAATCGCTCGATCACCTTGATGTCCACGAGATTCAAAATCCCAAAAATAATGCCCAAGATCACCATGACTGATAGCAAGAACTAAAAATAGAAGACATGCTAAGGAAGCAAGGTATGTTCCTAATAATCCTTAAGGGACACACTCTGAAGTAAAGTACTAAGTTAAGTATCAAAGTTTTTTTCCCGAAAACAATTTAGGGCTTATATTTCAAGACTTTGGAAGTGGAGAATCGATGCATAGTCATTCCTGCTTAGGCTACTATTCAAAAGGGACCAACTACATCATAAGAATCATCTGCAGAAATTGTCCATTACTTTTGAGTTATGGTAGTTACCAGGAAGTGGTCGAAGCCGCACGCTGGGCCAACCGTCACCAGATGCACGCCAAACTAGAGGTGACCCAAAATGGACCCTAAACATGATTATGTTACAGATCACGAAGAGGAAATAAAGTGGAATCCCCAAACAAAAATGAGAAGCGAGCATTTACGGCGTTCCTGGATGCTAACAAGGATTAACTCTTTTTTCTCGATCGAATGACACATTGATACTCCGTGTCTGGGCCTTCAAAACATCCTACTAGGCCGAAAGCCCAGAAGTTAAAAAGGAAAGATCTTTGTAATCGATTACATCTTCAAATTATACCTCAATTCCAGGTACAATTTTGGCATTATCAAATATATTGTAGTCTTGTTATGATAAGACAACTATTCCTACAAGGAATAGTAGATATGTAACCTAACATGATTAAATGATCTCTCGGATCAACCCTTTATAAATAAAAAGGTACCATTCATTCAATTCTTAATACCCAATTTAAAAACTTTTAATCTGACTTTACCATTATAGTATCTTCCCTCGGTGCCCAGAGGACTTTGTTTTGCAAGAGTGGCACTATGAAGTAAGGTTAGGCTATATCGATCATTGTTTGACACAAATAAATTGGTACGCCCGGTGTGACTCAATTGTCAAGAACTGAGTACCTTGCTCAATGACGCCCGCTGAAAGAGTTGTTCATGGTGGATCGCTGCCAGAAGGGTCTCTCCCTTCGGAGGCAAGATATATACCGCAGGCACCAAATGTATTAGAAACAAAGGTATAGGCAGTGACCCAACCTTTACCATGAGCTATAATATGCATAAGGTTGAGCGCCATAGAGAAGGAATACCTTCGGTTCAGATCTGTGGAGTTTGAGGACTTCCTTCGGGCTTAGAGGTTCCCTCACCCTACGGTGGAACCACTAACTGATCAAGCTGGGAAGAGTCATCCTTAACAATTGCAAAACCCATAGGAAAATATTTTTAACCACTTTCTGGATGGGGTCATAGTAGTAGGGATCCATACTAAAAAAAGAACGACTGCCGGGGTACATGGTATCCCATCATCACACTCTTTAGGACCAATGTATCAACATGTTTTGGCACTACCTAAGACAATGGTACCTCAGTCGCACATGTCTTCTGATATTGTAGGCATGTGGTTTTTTCTAAATCATATTGCAATACCGGCGCCAACGACACTATATATAGGTGGGATCTACACTTCATAGCAAGCACCTTACAGATTGACGCCAATCATATCTTGGATTATTCCTCAAGCCTACCCCAGGTGGACGACCCACTTCCTTCTCATCATCAGAGACTTGATCCTTATATCGGGATGGTCTCCCAACCCATGATGTTGGTCATACTGCTTCCTTATGCTCACCCTTCTAAAACCAAGCATCACTAAGTACTACTCATCATGATTACCTCATATAAAATTTTAGGGATTAGGTAAGATGAAAGATGTGAGAAAGCTCCGCGCCTTCAATTGGGAACTTGAGCGCATAAGCGGGAAGGATGGACAAGAAGCATCCTTGCTATTCAGACCTTCCATATCAAAAACACCTTTGGACCCTACACAAAGTTACCAAGAAAAAATCCCACCTAGGATGGGGATACAGAACTCAAGAAGTTCTTAATGACACACCATGAGGTTATGGAATCATGGAGCATCCTCCCGAATATAAGTCATGGATCAGCCTTACACTATTTACACTTATATTCGGGTTATGGATTACTCAAAGAGTACTTTCTTCCCCTACGAGCTCAGAAGGATGGGAAGGATGACAAGTCTCAAGATCAACATCCCAGTCAAAGACAAAGGCGTAATGATATGCCAAAAGAGGCACTAAAAGGCCACCCAACCATAAATGTATTCAACAGATTGCTCGAGAACCATGAGATTGAAGACAAAGGAGCGCATTGGGCTAAGATCCAAAGAATCCACTGCGACCTAAACACAAGAGTCACACGATAGTTGAGACCACCATCTTCTTAAAAATTGATGTGGTATCCAACCACACTCCGTATTCTGACTTCATGGTAATAGTTGTCGATATTGGAGATTCCCTGTGAAAAGAATATTTGTGGACAGTGGAAGTGCAATAGAGGTCATGTTCATTTCCCTCTTTAACTTCTCGGGGCTCATTAGGAAAGGTTTATGAAGGTTGACGTAACCATTTTCATAATTCAGTGGTTGCGTAGAATTCCCAATTGGGGTAATTACACTACTCGCAACCATCGGTGGGGGAAGGAAGAGTAGCATAATAAATTTCATATTCGTCATCGTCGAGGCCCCTCAGCCTTTAGTGTAATCTTGGGATGACCATGGATGAATAAACGTAGAGCTGTTTTATCAACATACCATCTGACGATGAAAATATCCACGGAGGACGGTATCGCCATAATCAGAGAAGGTCAGGAAATAGCTCAATAATGTATGATGGTAGCTTGGAAGGAGCACAATAAGATGTGGACAATCAGCACCATCCACAAGGAGATGACCGAAGCTTCATCTACCAACATAGAGAAAATACTGGTTCAATTACCAGGAACCGCAGATGTTGGTAAAGATTTTCCAGTTCAGGTGAAATAACAATTACAACTTCTTCTTGATGAATATTTTGATGTCTTCTCGTGTCATGCTTATGATTTAACAGGAGTCCTAAAAAATTTAACGGTGCACTACCTCAACGTTGATCCCACAATCAAACCCAGTAAACAATAGTGACGAATCTTTCCCTCCAAAAGAGGGGCAACTATCAAAGAAGAAGTAGAAAAACTACAAAGTAGATATAATTTAAGTGGTGCTCTACCTGGAGTGGCTCGCCAACCCAGTCATGGTTAAAAATCACGACAGAGGATGGAGAATGTGCATCTTCATCGACTAAAAACACATGGCGACGAATAGTTTCTGCTACCGTCAATTGATAAACTCATCAAAGCTCTATGTTTGGCCTTCTTCAATACCATAAGAGTTATCATCAAATCCTTATGGAAGAGGAGCTAGGATAAAGAAAAGACCTTGATTAACATGGACGGAGGGGCATTTTGCTACATAAAGATGCCGTTTGGGCTCAAGAACACAGGAGCCACCTGTCAATACTTTGTAGATAAAATATTCAAGGATAAGGCCGGAAAGATTGTTGATATATATGTAGATGACATGGTGGTCAAAAGAAAAATCTAAGTAGACTTCCATGACAACCTGAGAGAGACACTTGAACAACTTTGGAGCTCTAATTTGAAGTTGAGCCCATCAAAGTTTGCCATGAAGCTGGGAAATTTATTGGATTCGTGGTATCCAACAGGGGGATAGAGGCCAATCCAAAAAGATTGAAGTCATCCTGAAAATGCAGTGCCCAAAATCGGCTAAAGACGTCCAACGCCTTACAGGATCCTTAGCCACCTTAAGCCAATTTTTATCAAAAGAGGCAAAAAATCATATTACTTTCTCTCAGATTTTAAAGAAACCATTTTTTAGTAACTAAAAGAACACGTTCACTCCTTACCAACACTTATGAATCTTGAAAAGGGAGAGGTGCTTTATTTGTACTTTACTAGTGCAATACTGATCAAGAAAAAATATCACTATGAACACCCTATCTACTTCATCAATAGAGCTTTACAGGGTCCAGAAACACAATACAAAAACTGGAAAAATTGATCTTGGCATTGGAACATTCGACTCAACGTTTATGACCATATTTTCAAGCCCACATAATAGTACTACTGCAATCCACCACGTACTCCTTAAACCTGAAACATCCGGTAAATTAACAAAATGACAATCGAACTAGAAGAGTACGACATCAAGTCAATACCTAGAATGGCTATTAAAGGCCAAGCCTTAGCTGGTTTCATTGTGGAGACAACGAGGGATCTAGAGGAATAGCTGCTCGTCAAAGACAATTGAAAATGTCAACTACACATAGATGGATCACCGTGCTGGATGAAGTGGAGTAGGAGTTTTCTTGACTAGTCTAGATGGACAATATTTTCCACACGCCTTACACTAAGACTTTCTAACCACTTAAAATGAAGCAGAATAAGAGGCTTAAATCACATGCTTGAGATTGGCCAAAGAACTGGTTGTACAACACTCGGAGATATTCAGTGACTCGGAGATAGTGGTTTAACAAGTCAAGGGGAAGTACGAGGCCTGGGAAAGGAACCTTTGGAGATATTTGGAATTGGTGCTCCAGATGATAAGAAATTTCAAAATCTATACTGCTGAGTCTTGATTTTGATGTTTTCTTAGCACAATTAACACTATTTTTTATGATTTTGTTGGTGGTTAGTTGGATTATTAGGTGTTTTACATTGTAGAAGGTTAGAATCACATATTGTGGTTATTCACCTTAACTTATTTATTTTGTGAAGCATTTAAAGTCTAAAGTGTTTTTCCACTATGAGTTGGTCAATTTGTCTATTTTGTGAGCTTAATCGGAGTCCATCATGAAGAATTCCATTCACAAAAATGGTAGTATATTGAAGGCCATCCTTAAGGATGGTGGAAGAAGGAAGACAACTTACAAAGTGGTAGAAGATAGAGTGAAGAAGGAAAGCAAAGTAGCGGGTGAAAATTTAATTTGAGTTTTGAAGTTGAGTAACGAGAATGATCCAAGATGAATTAGTGGCCGTAGATAGCATCATTGGATTCCTCTTTTTGATTAATATAAAAGTGACAACAAAAACTCACAAATTGGATTGACGATTCACCTGTAGTGACGAAAACAAGTTGAGGCCTAGCTCTGAAGAAAATGGTCGGTGCAAGAAAATGGTGATGTTGGATATGATGATTCATCGAGAACTCCCAGAATGACTAATATCTTGGTTCTACCCCCTCGTCAAAATCTCACCTTCGCCTGTTATGGCTGGAGGATCGCTATCACTGGAGCTCTCTAGCCCTCACTCACATGGTTAATAAACCCGACATGACTCATAGGTACCTCCACCGGGCACACCCACTACAATGGTGTATACTTCACAAATGAGAGCATTAGTGTAGTATTAATTACCTCCCTAGAATTTTATCCGGACTAGTTTAATAAAAATACGTGATATGAATTTTGGAACTAGAGTACAACCCCAACATGATCAATAATCGATGCCCAAAAATATATGGTCGGGTCACTTTTGTATAGTTTATAGCCTAATTCAACTAAATACTCTAGCCAAATACAACCAAATATTCAACAATCATGCATAGTTGTCACTCCTAACATGACTTTCACATTGACCCTTGACCAAAACCGACAAAAAGGCAAAATAGTCTCACAATCATTCCCATGCCTAATGCTAAATCATGCAAAAAAATGAATTAGTTGTACACACCAACATCATAAATGCATAATAATGTTGATAATGGAATAAAATAGATGAATCTAGGAGTCTCACAAGTTAATAATCAAAATACATTTACAAATGCTCCCAGATACTAATTTAAGCTACACTACTCAAGCCAATTGCATAAATGGGTTTGGAAGCCATAAATGTTCAGAAATAAATGAAGAAAGAGAGAAAATGTGTTAGGAACAAGTTCATATCCGCTTCCCCCTTTTGGAAAAAAGGATAAAGCCACTTTATATAGTCGCTTTATATAGTGGGAGAAGAGAGAAAGTCAAAACCAACAGTTCAAAACCCTAGTCAACAAGGTGCAGACCGTGCCAATGACTATAGGAATGGACCGTGTGGTATGATGTGTCCATTTTATATGGTGATTTTGGTACCTTCTTAGACTCATTTTGGTAGACTTTGATGCTCCTAAGACCCTATTTTACCTTGAATTCTTATTATTAGAGTTGAGAGCGACTTTATCGCTTTTGTCACTAATAATGAGAAT
>JAULKM010074561.1:0-27797 GCA_032355605.1 Rubia tinctorum
GTTGTGGTAGTTATATGTTGGCCTCGTTTTCAAATGAAATAAGCTGGATTATAGCTCCTTCTCAAGAAGATTAGTTGTTTGGAAATGATGTTCAGTCTCGTGTTTTAACCGTTTTTGGAAGACACATTGGACACTGTGAGACATTAAATTCAATGAAAAGTTTGAAACCTTGTGTTTGAAGCCAATGCTGTAGGCATTTTCTTCTTTGAAACACAGGTATAATTTATAGTGCTGTTTGGTTCTATGTTGAGCGGCAATGCCGGCTCAGAATTAGTATATAACTATTTCAATGACTACTGTTAAGCTTGTAGGGAATACATAGTGAGTTTTTGAACACCTTCGGGTGAGCTGTGAAGCAGTTATGACTATCCCTAAGATGATAGCGTACTGGAATGCTCTTCAACTGGCTGTTTAACATCTGATCTTAATTAGTCTAGCATATGACCTGAATATATGGTTCACGTTTTTACTGTAACTTTTAATGAGTTAGTGAGGAGATGTTACTAATGATAAACTCAAATACCATATTTCCTTCTTAATATGTTTGTTTTTTTATAATACAATTTTCAAATAGTTGATCCTTGAGGAGAAAAAGAGGTTGGCAAGTTTGCTTTTTTTGCCCTCTGTGCAGTCTACTTTGAAGCTGTTTATCGCCTTTGAAATGCGTTTTTTAAGTCGTAGTTATGACTGCTTCGTTGTCCTGCACTTTTTTCCTTTGATCTCTCGAATTTCAAATTAGAAATTAATAAGAACAGAGCATCTTGTTATCTCTCTGGTTGTTTCACATAATTATATTTTCATGTGCTTTTGGAAACAGAGGATGCTAATGTTGCCTTTTACCCTTTGTTCAGTCCGTTAGTATGATTGTTTTGTATCTGTTCGGCAGTGAGGAACTTCCTATTTCTTGACATTTGATTGACGTTTTAGGGAATTGTGCCATCAACTAAACTTAGCTTCAATTAATTTTGGGATTTCCATGACAGGAGACGCAGTGGGGAAAGATGAATCTCTGTGATGCAGAGAGGAGACTTCTTGCTAATGCATTGCTCGATTTTAACAATGAGCGGTTCGTTCTGCTATCAGAGTCATGCATACCCTTCTACAATTTTAGTGTCATCTACCATTACCTAATTAAATCAAACTATAGCTTTCTTGGGGCATTTGATGATCCCGGTCCATATGGGAGAAGTCGCTATAACGAGAGGATGGCCCCAGAAGTCAATCTTACTCACTGGCGGAAAGGATCTCAATGGTTTGAAGTAAACCGGAAGCTTGCTCTTCACATAGTTGGAGATGCCAAATACTACCCTAAGTTTTCAGATTTCTGTAGACCTCCGTGCTTTGTTGATGAACCTTATTTCCCTACCATGCTGACGATTAAAACCCCCGACCAGTTGGCAAATAGAAGCCTTACATGGGTGGACTGGTCCAGAGGCGGTTCTCATCCTGCTACATTCGGAGGTTCGGATATAACCGAGAAGCTTATGAAGAGGATTCTTGAGAACAGAACCTGTGAGTACAATGATCATTCTACTTCGGTTTGTTTTCTTTTCGGTCGTAAATTCGCTCCTAGTGCATTGGAACCTCTGTTCTTGTTGGCACCAAGGTACCTGGGTTATTAAAATAGTGCAATTGTCTCTGTTCCTGAATATGGTCAGTTGGTATATATTCTTTTTTTTATATGTATAATAAAGAATGGAAGAATGGTTCAAAGTTTGTCCAACTCATGCTATGTATTTTCTCGTTTTCCCAACTTGGCATTGGAGTCAAAACTACAGGCGAAGCTTCTTACGACTGGTATATGCTGGGAACCCTTGTCATTATCCTCAACTAGAGGATTTAATTCAGAGAGTCTCTGGAAATGCGATTTTGGACAGTTCACTGTATTTTTTACCTTAAATGTTGTAACTTTTTAATAAAATTTTAAATATTGTATTTTAAAAGTTAAAACACGTAATAATGTGTATTTTAATGTGAAAATAAAAAAGTAAATAATGTAAAAAAATTAATTTTAAAATTTAAAATTTAGTATATAATTTTAAAAAACCAATGTATAAAGTAAAAAAATAAGTGATTTGTCCATAAAATTATGGACAGGAAATGCCTACTCTAATTATAGAGAACGAAAGTTCAGGTGCTTCTCTTGTATCGAATTTACGGATTTAGTTTCTTTTTTCTGTACCATATTTTCAAAATGTTCGCTATGTGATGTTTTCAATTTATTCTTTAACATGTTTTAATGAAATCAATGAGCTAGTTAATGGTTATTAAAATCGAATTTACGGATTCAGTGCAAGGACAACACATATGAATGGAAGGTCTACAGCTCCACACTACAGTACGGTTACACATTCTACATTAGAAAGCTGGAGGGGGAACATAAATGTTGGTAGGAAGGGCCTGTGAAAGCACTAAAGAGGTGGATAGCCAAGAGGATTATGTCATGTTCATGGAAGATCGGAAAGTGTCGAACAACATCCTGATGGAGAAGTTGCAGACAATGGGTATGCAACTAAAGAGGCACTAGCTTATGAGGGCAAGAAATCTGGCCTTAGAGATGCTATATAGGAGCCACCGGGAGTCCTTCAAAGAGCTTCCTCAATACTATGAAGATGTGAAGAAGAACAACCCAAGCAATTTGGCCATGATGGTGTACTATTTGGGGCTTCACCGAAGAATTCCCGATGTGAAAAGGCTTTTCGTTGGATTTGATGTAGTAAAGAATGGATTTCTGGAAGGATGTAGGTCGTACCTAGGGTTTGATGGTTGTCACCTCAAGGGTCGATATGGTGGGGTGTTGTTTAGTGCAATTGTAAATGATCCAGATGGAGGATTTCACACCCCCTCCACCTTGCAGTAGCATATGCTGAGGGGAATCAAAACATAGTTGTATGTTTTTCTGCAACATGATGAAAAAAGGTTAAATCAGCACATATTGAAAAAAATCTAAAGGTATATCAGCATATATTAGAAAAACATAAGGTTTGTTTAGTACAATATAAAAAAACTAAATGTTAGGCCAGTACATTCAACAATCCAAAACTCCAAAAGCAATAACATACATATACGGAACATATTAGAGATGTCACCTTCTGTCAGGTAAAGTGAGTGTATAGGGTGTTTGTGGGCATGCCCTCATCTCCTCATCCACTAGAAGGCTGCAGTAATAGACCAGAAGCGAAACCATACCTCTAATAGCCATCTTCCCAGTGCGGGACAGTGTCGTGGAAAGCTCGATGCAGTGAGTGACAAAATCCTCCAGAAGATCAGAACAAGCCCTGCCTGTGCAGATGGACCAAAGTATCTGTCAATCCCTCTCTGTGGGTGTGGTGGCCTCCCCATGACAACCAACCATCACAGTGAACAGCCTGGCTACGTACCTCAGTGCCGGACGTACTATGTCACTGTTCTTGCTTTCCTTCCCCCTTAGCTGGCTAATGATGGTATCCCAAAACGCATACAAATCAAATCCTATATAGATTTTCACCAACTGAGCATAAGTTATTGCCCTCGGAACATCTCCCAAATGGAATCGGATAGACTTCCCCATCTGCCTGTTGTTCTCCTTGGCAAGAGTTGACAAAAAATTCAGGGTATACCTAGTTTACGTAGGGGGCTGACACAGTGGTAAACTCCTTCATGCCAATCCTACCTAGTAGCCCTGACAGGTTTGTAGATTATGGGACCTTTGAAGGTCTCTTCTTCTACAAACTTTTCTCTTTAATAGGGTGCCCAACTAGGTTGCCCCACCTTTCCTTCTGATCCCAAGAGAGGGAGGTCAACCCCATAAATGGTACAATAGATTCTCCCCTATGTCTAGGAGCCATGATAATTGCACAAAAGTAGATCATAAACACAGAAAAATTCTAGCAAAATTCTCCAAGCACCTATGGCAAAAACACCCATGCACAAAATATCTCCAACCACAATATCCACAAAAAATTCCAAGCATGCAAACCTCACAACACAAGAATTCCAAAACTTTCAATTCTTCAACAGAGTAAAAATTCTGTCAAGTACCTCTAGTGCCTATTGTGGTGAAATCTTTGCTCAAGGAATGTGCGAAATCCCTCCTAAGTTGAGCCAAAATATCTCTAACACCCGGAATGGACCAAAAATTGAGTTCTTTGGGAGAAAAACTCAATTCTGGCCGAGACAGTCTTTGAATTTTCTGGGAAAATTTGTGAGGTTTCTGAGGTTAAGGAATAGTGTGCTGGATAGATCTCGGAAGACAAAGGTTTTGATACCTAATGGGAGTGAATCAGATGAAAATTGAGGGAGTTATGGCAAAAATAGTAGAGAGCTTTGATACCGAAACTTAGGAGAGGACGAAGAATGAGAGATTGGTGTGAGAGGCTGGGCACGGGGGGTGGTGGTAGTTATATAGGTGGGAAGGTTAGATCAGATAGGGTGGAGAGGGAGGTGGCCCTGATCCAAAGGGGGATCCGTGCCGACAAGTGGCATGCCGGAGGGGGGGGGGTTCCGTGTCGGGCTTGAGGTGGCACGAGCCAGCCTCGTACCGGTGCTAGGTAGCTCGTGCCAGGATTATCTAGTCTTGTGCCAGTGCTCATGTAGTGCTTGCATGGCTTTCGTGTCAGCCTCGTGCCGATGGGATCTGGCACCACCCGTATGGCGTGGCACGACCCGTTCCAGGAGACACCCCTACATTTTTCTTCCAATTTTTTTTCTTTCGTACCTGCACCCAAAAAACACCAAAACTATGAGCAGTACTGTTCCAAATAAAATAGGTGACTGTATTTTTTTGAAATAAAATAGCATTTTCACTAATTTACAACCTAAAGAAATAGGAATTGAAAACATGTCGTAATTATCACATTTTAAGGCAATTTTCTATGATTAAGAGTGATGACTCCCCCAATTTTCACTTTACCTAATTTCTTAATTGGTTTATTCCTCTTTCTTATGCATGCAACTTTCAAAAAATTTGCATACGAGGGAACATGTTCTATCAAAGTCTAAGATCGGGACACTAACCTTCACCTTCACGAAGATTTTCCGGATATGATCATCATTGGTTGGCACCTTCGGCCTTCCCCTAAGTTCATTAGGGAAAGGTAGCGGGAGATTAACCCTCGCCTTGTGAGTTGGAATCTTCTTGACAAGTTCCTCCACAACCAATTCTCGCTCCTCCAAGTTGGTTTTGTTGTTGTCCAAGACCAAGTCGTCCTCTTGTAGGATTTCCTTCTCGGGCTCACGCACCTCTTTTCCGCTCCATAAATTCAAAGCGCTCACATTCCGTGGATTGATCTCCGGTTAGGAAGGAAGTTTGCCGGACTCTTTGGCTTCAAGTTAGCTCACCGAGTTGGCAAGTTGCCCGACTTGAATCTTAAGATTCTTGATGCTCGAGAATGCCTTAGTCTCGAGATCTTCAATCTCTCGCCTAGTATGCTTCGCAAAGATGTCGTGTTTCTTGGCTAATTGAGATATTGATTTAAGGATTTCCTCTCGGCCAGACTTGTAAATTGAGAAGTTGTTGTTTGAAGGCCATTCTCCCCTCAAATAGGGTTGAAGTGGAGCTTGTCCACCTCGGTTACACCCTTGCATTTGGTTATCCTCGGGGCAATGGAAGTTGGGGGTGATCATGGTACCTCAGGTTGAAGTTGTTTGCGTAAGGATCTTGCCTTTATCCTCCTTGGATCCCACAGAACACTTGTTGCCCCCTAGAAAATTGTTGCGTATTTCCACCATTGTTGAAATACAATGCCTTAACTTCCTCAAAGTCCTCCACCATTTGCGGGCACACATCCGTGTGATGATCAAGATTACAAACACCGCACACTTTTGCTTGTTTGACTCCCCTTTTCATGAAATATTTCATCATGGAGGCAAGAGCTTGGAGTTGCTCATCTAACATCGGGGATTGAGATGGTTCATCCACGGGCTTCACCCTAGACCTTGTACCGAATTACCTTATTATGTTTTCCATCTCCTCGAAGAGTGCCATTTCTTCCCTTGGGCTCCTGTTGGCTATCAAACCGTTGTAAGAGGCGTTCACCATACTCATGTCATCATCACACAATCCTTCGAAGAAATAGTAGACCAAGTCTCTCTCCTCGAATGGATGATACTGACAACTAGCCTAAAATATCTTGAACCTTTCCCGATACTCGTAGAGGGACTCACTAGAAAACTGATAAATGTTGGAAATTTGCTTCTTCTACCTCGCAGACTTGCGGCTGGAAAGTACTTTTGTAGAAAGCGGCGCTTCATATCCATCCATGAGGTGATACAACTAGGCGGTAAATAGTTTAACCAATATTTGGCCGAATCCCTAAGTGAGAAGGGAAACTCCCTTAGATTGTGGTCTTCCTCCAAAACATTCACCGGCTTTGTGTTTGTACAAACTAGGTGGAATTCCGAGAGATGCTTGTTCGGATTTTCTCCGGCCATGCCTTGGAAAGTCGGCAAGCAATGAATCATACCGCTCTTGAGTCACATTTAGTGGCAATGGTGGGAATATGATGCAAAACGGTTGATTCTCCAAGTTTGGAGCCATCAACTCTCTCAAGGTGTAGTTGTCCTCCGCCATCTCTTCTTTCTCTATGGCTAGCAAAAGTGGTTCTTGTGGAACTTCTGGCCAAGGTCTCCTCTTCCTTCCTCGCCTACTACCTATGCAATTCGTTAGACTATGTAAAACTCCCAAGTTCTTGGCACGAGTATATACCATAAGCCGGGAATAAACAATGAACAACTAAAATAAACACAAGCAAACAAGGTTAGAAGTAACCAGAAACAAGTTAGAAAGCTCAACAACAAAAATAAACAAAGCAAAACAAAAATAAAAATAAAAATAAAGTTAACACTACTTGCTCAACTAAAATGTTATGCAAGTTAACTACTGGACCTTTAAACTAACATCCCCGGCAATGGCGCCAAAAGTTTACCCACCCTCTCCCGAGCGTCATTAAACATGAGGGGAGGCTGCCAAGAGCTATTAAGGGTCAAATATATAATTTATATGTTGCTCTCGTTCCTATTACTATACTACCGAGAATGATAGATAGCTACAAGTATCGAGGTCGTCCACAGAGATGTTTGGAATCTAGTAATCTACCAAACACAACCATCGTCGGGTCGTCAATATGACCACGTGTTAGGAATAAACAGTGTTGTGAAAATACTCATTTGGGGGGGGGGGTATTTTCAACTATCTACTACAAGCATGCAATAAACGGAATAAACAATATAAACAAGCACTCAGGGAATATTTGGGTAACATGGTCAATGTTATTTCTATCATCGATTTCATTAAGTAAAAGAACTTAACCCAATTCTAGTGTTTGTGTCACACGATTCGGACAATGGTCAAAACTTTCCCCTATCTGTCACATAGAGGTGCGCGTATTAAATCTTCCATTAGACTCGCCTTCGCAACTAGGAGAGTGCTACAATAGCTATAGCACAATGTGCAGGTCTGATTCTCCCACGTGCGATTAAGTTTCAGGCAGAACACCACGAACGCACTATCCTTAGGCTTACAAAGGCAAAGGAAGTAGCCGTCTTATCGATGGCTTCTAGGATCAACAAAATATTTCTAGTTTGATACCTACACTATCTCTACCCGCAACCCTTCAAACCTCTTTGGTCGGCTAACTAGATACATGGTCGATTGTGACGATTAAAAGCGGTAATGTTCGTGCACACGCCCAGTTCCAGACTATCCCAACCCAAGCGCATCTAGGTTGCCTTAACCGGGGAGGAGCAATAGTGAACTTTTATGAAAGTAGACTTGGTTGTGTGCCAACAAAGTGTGACAATCATGCGATTCATGAACATATTAAGAACAAGTCAACATAATGATCACAAAACACATAGAAATAGGGAGATCAAGAAATCTCAATAAATAAACATCAACACATGAATACAAATATAATCCCCAAGCTATATCCCTACTCCGTAAGCATTGAACCCAAGTATTTCATTGGATTTAACACTTTTGAGCAAGAGAAAATGAAAAAAATGAAAAGAAAAGAAACTAGAGAGAAGTGACCTAGCCAAAAATAAGCATTCTCCTCAAGCCCTAGTAGACAAAGGTCGTTATATATATAATATTAGGGAATTGGGCCTAAAAATAGGCCCAAAAAGTAGCAAAAAACCCTAGCAGCCGCCAGGGCTCGTGCCGATGCGGGGAGCCGGTCATGGCATGAGTCGTGCCAGATGTGCTAGCATGGAGCACGGGTCCCGGAATGGGCTGTAGCACTCGTTCTGGGTGGGTCCTATGTCAACCGGCACGGGACGCCTTCCAGGTCTTTGTTTTGCTCCTTTCTGATCCACACTGTGTGTCATTTTGCACGCCCCATATGATGGAACCTTGTTTTTCTCAGTACTTCGATGTGCCCTACATCATTCTTCACACCCCGTGGGCTGGTCTTGGAATTTACGACTTGAAATATGTGAGACGTGTAAAACGGAACATCCCGCCCCCCATACTTAGCCAATTTTGGAGTGAAAACAAGGGACCCTTGTGCCAAAAATTGACACGGCCTATGTCAGGTGATACAGGCCGTGCTAAGGCTTTCCTGACACAGGCTGTGTTAGTTTTTGGGGGTCGTTCTAGCTTTTGGTCCACACCAAACTTGTGCGGTTTGCACCAGCCTTGGCTGGTTCACTTGGCTAACTTCTTTGCTTCGCTACGGGTTAACCGTTGGTCCAATTTGGGAATTTTTGTAGCTGATTTTATAGCGCTCAAGAAGAAGAATCCAATGAAGACACCCTAAAGTGCTGATTCTTCTCAGTTTTGTCCCAGAACTCCGTGCAACCTAGAAAAATGATCCCCTCGTTTCTTCTTTGGCCTTCTATAACTTTGAATCCTCATTTCTTTGTCCCAATTCCTTTTAATGCCACGATTTCAACTTCTGGCCTTCGATATACAATCATCCTTGCAAATGACCTTCGATATCTTCTACCATACTTGCGAATGGCCTTCAAATATCTACTACCACCCTCGCGGATGGCCTTCCTCCAAAGAAAATGAAAAAGCACTCACGAGAAACCTACTAATGACATTAAAGATGAAGATCTAGGTGCCCGTGAATACAAAGTATCAATTAGTCTCAATTAAGTCAACAAAATTTGGGATTTAGACAAGCAAACCAAAAGTGGTCGTCTAAACCCTTTGTTGTGCAAACCTAGCAAAAACTAGCAATTAACCAAACAAAAGAAGATAATATATATGTTAAATGCATCAGCTAACACATGCATAATGATGCATATCATATTTCTATCTAGAAAAATAGCATAACCATACGTCGAACGACAAGTCTTAAGACATCGCGCCCAGTCTGCATCTGAGTAGCCTAACAACTCGGAAGAGCGAGCTGAACGAAAAGAAAGGCCATAGTGTAGATTTCTACAAAAATAACGGAGAGTACGAGTAATAGTTGTAAAGTAGTCATCACGAGGATTTTGCAGGTGCTGACTGATGGAATTAACCGCAAAAGCAAGATCTGGACAAGTAATAGTAAAATACTGAAGAGCACCAACCAAGGATCGATAGAGAGTGGGACTAGAAAACTTCCCACTGGTACTACTATAAAGTTGAGTGTGATGGAGAAACAACATAGAAACAGTGGCAGCGTCCGTCATCCTAGCCCGATGAAGAATATCACTGGTATACTTGGCTTGGCCCAAGAACAAACCCGAGGAAGTAGACTCAACCTTCAAGCCAAAAAGAGTAATGCATAGGCCCAAGTCCTTGATGGAAAACTCTTTATCAGTCCGAACAATAAACTGACGGATGACAGAGGAGTCGTTTCCAATAAGGATGCTATCATCAACGTAAACCAAAAGATACAACAATGTAGTACCTCGAGAGAAGACAAATAAAGACATTTCATCCGAACTGCAGAAAAATCTAAGCTGACGGAGATAAGTGCTGAAGTGCTGAAACCAAGCACGTGGGGATTTCTGAAGACTATAAATGGCTTTCCGCAAGCGACAAACATAATTGGGATGAGAATCGTCCTTGTAGCCAACAGGTTGGGCTATATAGACTTGAGCGTCAGGAACACCGTTGAGAAAAACATTCTTGACATCCAGCTAATGAAGAGACTATCAGTGCATGGTGGCAATAACGAGGATACTATGAAACGTGGATGCCTTCACCATAGGACTGGAGGTATAATCAAAGTCGAATCATAGAATCTGAAAGAATCCCTGAGCAACGAAACAAGTCTCGTCACGAAGAGACGCACAATAATCCCTTGGCTCAGTCTAAGTAACTAGGGCAGCTAGAAAACCAGTGACCTCGTAATCAAAGAAAGAACTAGGATGCGAGAAATGTCCATCGTCCTAGTGGTCATACGATGAGTGCGAGTAGGAGCTGGCTTAGCATATGCATTTTTGGAAGCAACATGAGAATCTTAAGCAAGAGGAGTGCGAGCCTAGGGTGATGACGTAGAGTCCAGAGCGATAGACACCGAGGCAGAAGAAGTAGTCAAAAGGGCTAGAGAAATGGGTGCCGGTACTACTGGAGAATTAGAACAAATCATGAAAGGTGACTCGGTAGAAGTCGATCTAGCCTGAGAGCTAGGTGTAAATAGCCATGCAGCCAAGGGCTTTATAAATGATTAAAGATCCAAATGAGAGGATGTGTTGGTAGCCTATGAGGAATAGGCAAAAGGAAAGTAAGTCTCATCAAACTGGACATGACCTGAAACATAGATACGTCTAGTAGCCGAATCGAGACACTTGAACCCTTTGTGACAAGGGCTATATCAAATAAAAACACACAAAATGGAGTGAGGTGAAACTTATGAGGAGTAATAACATGCAAGAAAGGAAACAAACAATAGCTATATGGGTGAAAAAGGGAATAATCTGGTGAAGTACCAAACACGACCTTGATTGGGAACTTTCCACCAAGAATGGAACTAGGTAGGCGGTTAATTATATAAACCGCAGAGGAGAAGGCATCTACTCAATAAGATACCGACAAAGAAGAGTGAAATAACATGACAAGGCAAGTTTTTGTGATGTGACGTTACTTTCGCTGAGCCCGGTCATTCTGAGCAGGTGTATAGAGAGAGGACATCTAATTATGAATGCTTCAAGACATAAAATGAGCCTCCAAATGATGATTAATGAACTTTGTCCTGCCATCCGTCTGCAAGACTTTGACCTTTGTATAAAATTGAGTCTCGACAAACTTCTGGAACTGGAGAAAGATGTAATAAAAGTCTAACTTTCGGGGTACGGGAAGAAACCACGTGAACCGTGAAAAATCATCGATGAAAACAACAAAATAGGAATAACCCTCTACTAATAAAACTGGAGTCGGTTCTCACAAATCACAGTGCACCTTATCTAATGAACCCGTGACTCATTTGTCGTTGGTGGAAAAGTCCATATGTTTGCTCTTGGCCATCTGACAAGAAGATCAACTAACAAGTGCAGGAAAAATAGAGGTTACAGAAATATGACCTTGTTTACTCAGTAACTGAAAAGTGGCACAAGATACATGACCGAGATGAGAATGCCACTACTCAAAAGAAGCTCGAAGCTTTCCAGAACGTAATTCACCTAGAAAGGTGGAATCACCAGTCTCAAGGAAATAAAAACCCAAATGATTATTGCCTTTACCAAGCCTATATCCTGTGCATTTGTGCTTAATGAAAAATGTATCAACATCAAATAAAAGAATAATGGAAAAGTCACGAGTAAGTTTACTAATGGACAGTAAACATCTGGTAATTTGAGGAATCACAAGAAAATCATTAAGAGACAAGATAGAAAAATTACACTTACCAATATGAGAAATAGATAGTTGTTCACCATTTTCCGCATAAATGGAATTAGAACTAGGATAAGGGTATACTTTCTCAAGATGGCGAGAATTGCAAGTCATGTGACCAGTTGCACCAGAATTAATAATCTATTGATCAAAAGAACGAATACTATCTCTGTGTGAATTGGAGAATGTCACAACATCAACGAGATAACCTTGAAAAATAAATAATATTTCTGATTGACGAGACTAAGGAGCAAGGCTAGTGAGTAGCGCTCAAGGCTCGACATGAATTAGAAAAAAATGCCTTGATGGGCACCTGATACACACGCGTAGGAGAATTAGACGCAATTCACGCGTGCATTAACTTCACCCGTTGTCTTCAAGATGGTGGCACGTGCTCGACATGAGGCTATGGCCAAACAGAAGAATTCGGAGCTCGCCGAAATATACACTAGATTGAGCACAAAAATAAGCACCGCAGGAGATGATACGGATGGGGCAAACCAGAAATGCAGGAATCAAAACCGGAGATCCTAGAAAATAACACTCTTCGAAAACATGAAAGGGATGATGTGTTGGACATCCGAGAGCAATGCCGGTTGATAAAGTATGGCCTGGAAAACCCATGTCTCTATTTAATCAGGCCCAAAGGCCTAATATCTAACCTAATAAGAGCATAACCCTATAACTATTAAAGGAGAAGAAAAGGCATCAGGCAAGGTAGGTTTGCCAACCTCCACAATAATGTAGCTCCACCCACTTCTCCAACCTGACTTGGGTATTAGAGCGGGTGCGGTCACACAACACCCCGCCCTGAGTGACCGGTGTTCTTTTACAGGTACTCATTCCATGCCGGAATCATGCCGGATTGAGGCCCGCACAAGAGGTCCTATCAGAGCTTCTCCAACAACTTCAACAGCTCAAGAACAATCAGTTCCAGGATCGACGTCAAGACCCTGAGGCAGCTCCTGCAGCTATGCTCGAGCAAAACCTGCACGACAACCAGGTCGAACACATCTACACAGCTAAGAAAATCTATTATTCATACAATCTATTGTTTTCACTATTAAAGGTTTATAGGGGAAGAGCATACCCATTTCTCAGACCCAAGTGTTTATGTATTTCTTGAAAAGGAAAAAGGAAGCAGAGAGAGTTAGGAAGAAAGTGTATGCGCCAGAATGGAGAGTGAACTCAACGCATAAGGAAGGAGAGCAGATCAGGCCTAGCTCAGCGAGTCAGCTCAGCCAACTCAGCGAGTCAACTCAGCTTAGGTTCAGATGAGTTGACCTAGTCAACTCGCCGAGTCAGCCCATCTCGCTAAACAGGAGTTAAAATTGCTTCATCCCCGATACTCACCATTGTCACCGGCGAGCAAACAGAAAAGTAGAGCCACGCCCGACGAAAATCCCAGCATGGACACCAGGCTGAGGAAGAGTGTTGATGATGAGAGATGGCACCACCAGAGGACGAGGATGGGATGCCGATCTCGACGACCACCATCTTCTCCGGTTCTAAAGAAAATCTCTCCCAGGAAGAGATGAAGTCTCTCCGACAAGCCAGCAGATCCAGCAAGGACGATGGCGCTTGTCCGACAAAGACAAGACCGCTAGCGAGAAGTTTATTTCCCATTGAGAGTGACGTCGTGACACCGCCGGAAAAAAAGAAAAAGAGGAGAAAATAAAAGAGAAAGAATAGAGGACACTCTATTTTAGTAAAAAAAAAGGGAGGAGGAGTAATAATATTCATTATTCTGCCCTAAGTTATTCTCCATATTTCATATAAGGCATCAAGTGTTAATATATGGTGCAAAATCAAAACTTGACAGAGCCAGAACGCAAAGCACAACCAAGGTAAGGCATGCCAGCAGCTCGCAAGACAGAGTCTCACAAATTACGGAGGAGCATCCATAAGGCAAGGCTGGCTGTATCATCAGCCAGCAAGATAAGACATCAAGAGTTGATATCTGTTGCAAAATCAAGACTCGACAGAGCCAGAATGCAGAATACAGCCAAAGTAAGGCATGCCAGCAGCTCGCAAGGCTGAGTCTTGCAAATTGCGGAGGAGCATTCACAGGACAAGGCTGGCTGTATCATCAGCCTGCAAGGTTTGAAGTACACAATGTTCACTTAAATAATAACATCAGCATATCTCTCTGTAGAAGCATAAGTAAATAAGTTTCGAGTAGAATCACATAGCTCTATGAAAATAATTATTCGCCTAATAACACTATACGTTATTAATGTATGCTAGTAAGCAAATAATTCACGAAATTGCATGTGTGATTGTCATGTTGAAATCCAAAACTAAATACACTATGCATGAGTACTTAAAGGAAAAAAGGATTCATGAAAGTGCCAGTTATATTTTACATGAAGTGCTTAGTTGTACAGGTTTTGCTGTAAAATGATAAGAAAAATACCCTTAGCTGCATGAAAGACAGGTACATAGCTTGACATGCCAGGACAAAATAAAGCTTAGCCATCAGCCTGCCCAGGAAGGGACAAGATCACCCCTCAACCTGCATGAATAGGTAAGGCTTTGATGGGTCATCACCAGAAAAAATTTAATCCTCCTTCCTGTTCAGGAAGGGCTAGAGCATAGTATCCTCAAGAAAACGTGGCATGACAGGGCAATGGTCAACCTGAAGTGTGTTTAGACAAAGTAACAACCACCTCTCACCCCGCTCAGGAAATGGTATTGCTTTAAATGGAAACTGTGAAATTGAAGGAACGGTATTGCTCTAAATATTTCTTACCTTCCCCCCCAAGATATATATATATATATATATATTTATTTATTTATTTATTTATACATACGAGATATGTTGTATATTTATATACTCTTGTTATTCATTCAATGCATTCTAGCATTATCAAAAAGAGTTGACGTATTACGTTGTCTTCTAAACTAATACATTTTGACATTATTCATGTGAGCATGAAATATTTAGTCTTATAGGACAACAGCCAAAACATGAACCTCCGGCCGTACCCAACACCGGAGAAGGGCCCGATTTAGGTTTAAGTTTCCGCTCTGGCACAAATAGTCAGCACAAAGTTCAGGCCAAATCTCAAAGGGGCTAAGGAAAATGAACCTCTAGCCGCACCTAGTGCCGGAGAAGGGCCCGATTCCCGCTAAAGTTGCCGCGCTGGCATAAACAGCCAGCGAAAAGTGTAAGCCGAATCTCAAAGGGACTAAGGAAAATGAACCTTCGGCCGCACTCAACGCCGAAAAGGGCCCAATTCAGGCTAAAGTTGCCACGCTAGCGTAAAAAACCAGCGCAAAGTGCAGGAAAATCTCAAAGGGACTAAGAAAAATGAACCTCTGGCCGTACCTAGTGCTGGAGAAGGGCCCAATTCAGGCTAAAGTTGTCGTGTTGGTGCAAACAGTAAGCGCAAAGTGCAGGCCAAATCTCAAATGGGCTAAGGAAAATGAACCTCTGGCCGCACACAACACCGAAGAAGGGCCCGATTCAGGCTAAAGTTGTTGCGCTGTCCCAAAGAACCAGGGAAAAGTGTAGGTAGGATCTCCAATAGGGCTAAGGAAAGTGAATCTCTAAGCCGCAGCCAGCGGCGAATAAGGGCCCGATTCAGGTTAAAGTTTCTGCGCTGGCATAAATAGCCAGGGTAAAGTGCAGGTCGAATATCAAAGGGGCTAAGGAAAATGAACCTCTAGGCCTCACCCAGTGCTGGAGAAGGGCCCGATTCAGCCTAAACTTTCTGCGCTGGCGCAAACAGCTAGCGCAAAGTGCAAGTCGAATCTCAAAGGGGCTAAGGAAAATGAACCTTTGGCCGCACCCAGCGCCAGAGAAGGGCCTGATTCAGGATTAAGTCTCTGCGCTGGTGCAAACATCCAGCGCAAAGTGCAGGCCAAATTTCAAAAGGGCTAAGGAAAATGAATCTTCATGCCACAACCAGCGACGAAAAAGAGCTTGACCCAGGCTAAAGTTGTAGTACTGGCTCCAGCTGCCAGCCCAATCATAGGTCGAGCCCCTTAGAGGCAAAGTAAAAAAGCTTTGGCCACAACCATAGCCATCAAGTAATGAACCAGGGAAAAATTGTAAATTCTGGCTTAAGTCAGCAAGAGAATTGCGGGCCGGATCGCCTGGCCAAAATAAGAAGCTCTGGCTTACGACATCCAGCTGGCTTCAGGTAGGATCGCCAGGCAGAAATAAGCAGCCCTGGTTAACGACAGCTAGCAAGGTGCAAGCCAGATCATTGGACTAAAATAAATAACCCCAGCTTACGATAGCCAGCAGGCTGGATCCCGATGCCGCAACACAAGTGCACGATGAAACAGCCACCTGACAAGGCAGGTTGCGTCAACAACTACCAAGGTCAGAAATATATAATTGTTTTCTTGCATTATACGACCATAAATACTATGCGTGTATTAGTAAGCAAAGAAAACCACATGTGCAACTGTCGTCATGAAATTCGAAAAATAAAGGCATTACGTATGGTCGCCCAAAACAAGAATTCATGGAACTATCAAATTATAATTTTGTCAAAGATTAATGAGGTCGAAAAGAAATAGTTTAGCCATAATTTATAAGGCTTGGACTTAGATCCCAGGCTTACGATATTAGGGTCACAAAATGCGACCCTGGAAGAATTTTACGAAGCTGCGAGGCAAAGTCCATGTTGATTCAGCAGCAGAAAGAGTTCGGTCATGATTTAGAAGGTCTGGACGCAGAGCCCAGGACAACGTTAATAGGATGATACCAACAGGGGCATCAGAGCGTGACCTTGGAGGAGAAAATCAAGATGCAGAATTTCAGCTTGACGAACAGGGACGTACATCCACAGTCACGTACAAACACATATTACCCCAATGCCCCACGCTATTCAACAACGCGACATCGGGCTAAGGGGGAATTGATAAAGTATGGGCTGGAAAAACCCAAATCTCTATTCAATCAGTCCCAAAGGCCCAATATCTAACCCAATAAGGGTATAACCCTATAACTATAAAAGGAAAAGAAAAGCCACCGGGCAAGGTCGGTTCAATAGCCTCTACAACACTGTAGCTTCATAGTCTCTACACCTACTTCTCCAACCTAAATTGGGCATCGGAGCGGGCACACTGCCTCGCTCTGAGTGACTGGTGTTCTTTTACAGGTACCCATGCCACGCCGGATTGAGGCCAGCACAAGAGGTCCTATCAGAGCTTCTCCAATAGTTTCAACAGCTCAAGAACAATCAGTTCCAAGCCAAGCCCATTACTATTTTTGGTATTAACAACGGTGAAGAAGACGACTAACTGCTGATCGGAGAATGCTTGGGAAGAAAACTGGTAGTTCAGTAAAGAGAACTATCGACGGAAGAAGTGTGAATATTGCCGGATTCCGGCTGGGACATGGTTGGAATATTTCAGGGAACGGAGGTAGAGGTGAGTGTGACGAGAACAATAAAAAAATGAAAAAATAAGGAAGAGAAGAGGTAAGGACAGACCAGACCCGCTCTGATATCATGCGGAAGTGGATTTCCCCTTGAGTTTTAGTTTAGATTATAGAGTCAACGAATAGAGTACATGAGGGATATAAAATTAAATATCTAAACCCTAATTTTGTCTCTAGGATCTTGTATTCCATCAGGTTTGTTTTGTTTTATTTGATTTAGAACAAGGGTCTGCCGCTTTCTTTTCCCCTATTGTGTTGACATGTACCATTATCATTAAGAAATGTGAGAAATGTTGTCTCACGAGGGGTTTACCAATGAAGCCAAACAATGATGCAGGAATGACAATGAGGCAGAGCTGGTATAGATTATGGTATTTTCATACCAAAAATTCATATCCATACCCACCCCATCACCCATGGCGAGTAAAATACTAAAATCCATCTCCGTCCCATCACCCATGGCAAGTACAATTTTAAAATCCACCCCACCCCATCATCCACTTGGGTCTCTATACCCACTTCAAAATAATTTTACAAACTCCATTTATATCTCCAAAAAAACCTAAATTTTACTTTAAAATTAAAAATATTAATATTAATATTTTAATAATATATACATGAAAATATTATATGTAAAACATGTGCATTATGGATAAATAATAGTTTATTATATGAGAAATTAGTGTGTACATAGTGGGTATAGTGGATTGGGCAGGGGTGGGGAGGGTGTGAACTAATATCCATACCTGATCCACTGCTCATGACGGGTATCAATTTCCATACCCATTGACCTGCCCCTCCCGGGCCTCGCTAATAAATCACGGGAGATCTACTAAACTGAGAGGGGGTTGTCAAAGATGAGATTTGTATTTTTGCTCCCGTTCCTCCTACTATACTACCAAGAATGGTAGAGAGTGGTAAGTACTAGAAATCTAATAATGAACTAAATACAATTGTGATCGGGTCGTCAATCCGACCACATGTTAGGAGTAAACAGTGTTGTTAAAATAGTTATTAGGGGGAGTTTATACCAACAACTACTAACATACAAATGATCACGAGAATTAACAATATAAACTAGCACTCAGGGAAGATTTGCGTAACATGATTAATGTCATTTCGATCATCGATTTCATTACATAAGGGTACGCATATTTAATCATCCGTTAGCCTTCCTCCGTAACTAGGAAAGTGCAACAACGGAAATGGCTCATTGTGCAGGTCTCATTTTCCTCTGTACGACAAGTCTCGGGCGGAACACTATGAATACACTACCCATAGGCCTACAAAAGGCAAAGGAAGTAGGCATCTTATCAATGGCCCTATGATTACAAAGGTAATCCTAGTTTGCTACTTTGGCTATCTCTACCCATAACCCTTCGAACCGAATAGTTGGCTAACTAGAGCATGTCGATCATAACGTTAACAACGACAACCTACGTGCACATACCCACACGGTTTCAGACAATCGTTACCCCAAGCGCATCAAGGTTTCCTTCCCTGGGGGGTAGCAATAGTGCGACAACATGAAAGTAGACTTGGTGTGTGCTAACTAAGTGTGATAATCATGCAATTCACAAGAATATTAATAACAAGCTAACATAATAATACAAAAGCATATAGAATAGGTCGATTTATGAAATATCACAGAATGAACATCGAAAAACGAATACAAATATTATCCACAAGTAAAATCTCTACTCCCTAAGCATTGAACAAAAGTATTTCATTGAATTCAACACTTTTGGGTAAAAGAAAAATAAAAGGATGAAAAGAAAAGAACCTAGAGATAAGTAAGAGTGTTTTCTCTCCCTAGCCTACTCTTAAGATCTAAAAATGTGCGTAAACTTAAACCCTAGTAGACATAGGCCCATATATAGTAGTAGGGAATTGCGCCTAAAAACAGGCCCAAAAATGGCCAAAAACCCTAGTTGCTGCAACCTGCACATGGGTGGGATTTGGCACAGTCCGTCCCGACTGAGACCTCCTCGCGCCGGCGCGGGACACCGTCTTTAGCACGGGCTGTAACCTCATGACTCAAAGAAGTAAGCTATTTCCCCCAAAGAAGTAAGAATCTGACAACTCTCAAACTCTCTGAAGATACTAAAGTAACCTAACCACCCAAAATAGTGTAAAGAAAAAGGTAAGTACATAAGATAAGTGTTGAAATAGCTTACTCCCCTAATAGTCCCCCAACAGCAATCCAAGAGTTGCTTCCAAAAAAACCACCAAGAATAATCCACAATATCCTCAACTTGGTTGTAATTAAGGATAACTCGAGATTCTCAACTTAGCTACAACTGAGGAAAATTCCGAAGGATCCTCAACTTATTTCTATTTTCTCTCAATTTCTCTCAATTTTTTTAGGAGCCTTTTTGGGTTTTCATCCTAGCATTCACACATATTGAGCTCACTATTTCACCTTTTTCTACACGGCCTCTCATTTTTTCCTAGATTTTCAAACCTAGCTGGGCCTAGCCTCTCATTTTTTCCGGCCTTTCAACCTATCGGGGCTTTCCTCCCATTTTTTCCTAAGTTGCCCTTTCGGGTTTCTAACTTAGCCGGGTATTTTTTTTCTTTCATTTTTTCAAAATTTTCATATTTTTTTGTGTAGCACAAAATGCCCCAAAGTTGGGTTTCATACTACAAAAATATAGTGAAAAAAAAAATTACACCACCAAACTTTTACAACGCATCCCCAAAAAAAACTATAAGAAGGTCAAGCAACTTGAAATTCAAAAAAAGGGGGAAGGTAACAAAATCGAGGAAAAAGAAGATAGTCATCAAAAGAATCATCATCCATCCAAATCATAGGCCACCAAGAAGAGTATTCCAACTTTCTCCTCCCACACTTGATTCATGCATTGCCCACAATGTATAGACCAAATTAAAAAGGAAATATTGAAAATATAGAAGAATCATCTCTATTTCTTGTTTTGAAATTTATAACAAGGATTCCTACAAAAATAAGAAAACCGAAAGTAGCACTGTTCCATACAAGAATTTGATGACTATCATTCTTAAAAATTACCACCAAATATCAAACAAAAGCTAATGATCACAAAATTATCAAAATCTACTAATTCAAAATGAAAGTATTGTTTCTTTATTGTCGTCTTCATGACTTATTTGTAATAGGAGAGTTCATTCTTGGGTTTGCTCATCAAGGAAGGGATTTCCCTCCTTGTCCACTCCTAAATTCCACCATTCTAGATAAGGTTTCAACCATTGCCCATTGACTAACCACTTGAAGCCATTCCCCTCATCTTTTACCTCTATGGCTCCTTGATCATAAATCTTGGTCACCACATAAGGACCTCCCCACCTTAACCCCAATTTACCCAAAAAAAGACGTAGTCGAGGGTGGTATAAGAGGACTTTTTGTCCCACAAAAAAGTCCTTCTTCACTATCCTTTTATCTTGTTTTGCTTTTGTCTTTTCCTTGTAAATTAGTGCGGTGTTACAGGAGTTGCTCCTAAAATATTAAAGTTCTTGAATTTGAAACTTCCTACGTTTCCCGGCTTTACTCAAGTTCATATTCAAGCGTTTGACGGCCCAATGTGTTTTGAACTCAAGCTCTATCGGAAGGGGGCATCTCTTACCAAAGAGGATCCTAAAATGTGATATGCCTATAAGGGTTTTGTATGCGGTTCGATATGACCGAAACGCATCATCCAACTTAGCACTCCAATTTCTAGACGGATTTACCATCTTTTCAAGAATAGTCTTGATTTCCTGATTGTATATTTTCGCTTGGCCATTTGTTTGTGGGTGGTAAGCGGTGGATGTCCTATGGGTCACACCATATATTTTAAGCAAGGCTCCCATGAGTTTATTACAAAAGTGAGTACCTCTATCACTATTTATGGTTTGGGGTATACTAAACCATGACAAAATGTTGGATTTGAAGAAACTCATCACGGTTTCCGCATCATTGTTCTTTGTGGCTTTGGCCTCGACCCGTTTAGACACATAATACCCCACCACTTGGATATAATAATTTACATTGGACACGGGGAAAGGTCCCATGAAATCCATTCCTCACACATAAAAAATCACAAATGACATTGAAAGAACTTGGGTCATCTCATTTTTTAATAAGATATTGCCCATCTTTTGGTAGCTATCACAAGCTAGCATTAACTCTCGGGTATGTTTCAACATGTTGGGCCAATAAAGGCCACATTCCACTACTCTCTTAGATGTTATTTTATGCCCAAAATGTCCACCCACGGTGGAAGAATGACAAAGTCTAATGATTGGCTTCACCTCCTCTTCGAAAACACATCTTCTAATCTCTTAATCGGAGCAATGTGTCCAAAGGTAAGTATCATCCCAAAAATATTCTTTTGCCTAATTCACTAGACAGTTATTTTGGTTTTGATCAAAGGAGGGATAAAATTCCCCCTGTGGCAAGGTAATTCACTATGTCATCATACCAAGGTTGGCTAGTCGTCACATTGAACAATTGTTCGTTGGAAAATTGCTCCAGAATGTGGTCCAGCTTAGCATTTTCCTTGGTGGGATCTAAACTCTAAAGTGTTAAAAGTCTACTTATATGGTCAGCCAATATGTTCTCACTTTCCTTTTTATCTCTTACCTCAAGATCAAACTCACTCACAAGAAGTATCCACCTAATAAGCCTAGGTTTTACCTCTTTCTTAGCCATCAAATAGCGGAGAGCAGCATTGATTGGTAGATACAATGACCTTGGTACCTAAAAGGTACTATCTAAACTTCTCAAGTGAGAAAACTACAACTAGTAACTCTTTTCCTGTAATGGAGCGATTACGATGTGGATCATTAAGAGTCACTGACGCATAGTAAATAGAATGTGGTAGTATTCCTACCCTTTGGCCTAACACCACTCCTATTATATAATCACTTGCATCACACATTATTTCAAAGGGAGAGACCAGTTTGGGGGTTGGATAATAGGGACAGTGATAAGCATTTTCTTCAAAGTGTCAAAGGCTTTCCTACATTCCTCATCAACAATGAAATCAACATCCTTTTGAAATAATTTTCACAAAGGAGAAAAAATCTATGAGAAATCCTTAATGAAACGCTGGTTAAACTCGGTGTGACCTAAGATGGCCTAATGTCTCTCACAAAAGTAGGGTAAGAAAGGGATTTTATTGTGTCTACTTTAGGCTTATCCCCTTTTATACCTTGAACTGATATCACATGACCTAAAACAATTCCCTTTTCCACTATAAAGTGACACTTCTCATAGTTCAAGATGAAATTGTTGCCAATGCACCTTTCTAGCACAAGTGCTAGATGATGTAAGCATGAGTCAAAATAATCTCTATGAATAGTTAAATCATCCATGAAAACTTCGACGAAGCGCTCCATAAACTCCAAGAAGATATTGACCATGCACCTCTAAAATGTTCCCAGTGTATTGCAAAGGCTCAAAGGCATACGCCAATAGACGAAAGTTCTAAAGGGGCATGTAAAAGTTTTTTTCTCTTGATCCTCCGGATCGATGGCTATTTGGAAGTATCCAGTATAGCAATCGAGAAAGCAGTAGTGTGAGCGACCGACTAGTTTTTCAAGAATTTGGCCGATGAAGAGTTGGGGAAAATGATCCTTGCGAGTTAGCACATTTAAGCAGCGATAATTAATACAAACTCGCCAACCATTTTGATTACAGATGAGGCCCAAATCCCCATCCTTGTTCTCCACCACAGTTACCCCACTCTTTTTTGGCACCACTTGAGTGGGACTCATCCACATACTATTGGAGATATGATATATCACCCCTGCCTTAAGTAGTTTAAGGACTTCACCTTTGACTACTTCCATCAACAGAGGGTTTAACAACCTTTGAGGTTGGCGCACGGGTTTGGAATCCTCCTCCAATAATATACGGTGTATGCAAGTTGAGGGGCTTATACCTTTGATGTTGGCTAAAGTCCAACCTATGGCTCTCTTGAATTTATTAAGCACCTTAATCAACCTATTATCTTGGTCACTAGTGAGCTTACTAGAAATAAACACCTGTAATGTCTCACCCTCGCCTAAGAAAGCATACTTCAAGTCTTCGGATAAAGTCTTAAGTTCGACTATAGGTGATTCCTCTATTGAAGGCTTTGTCTCAGGCATCACTAGGTTATCTAAGTTCTCGGGTAAGGTCTATATGTGAGTGGAAATTTGGGGCTCAACATCCCCCACACTCTCTACTAGACTGGTGTTCCTAGTATCAACAATCATCGTTTAAGGGGTAATCATCTCAAGCTACATTCATAGCTTTATCGAAAACCTCTTGCAAAATGAACTCAAGATCATAATTCATAGCGGAGAATACTCATCAAAGATACAATTCACATTTTTATAGATGCTAAACTCCACAATATCATCACCACGCTCTAATGTTAACTTTCCTGTATGCACGTCGACTTTAGCCCTAACAGTTTTTAAGAAGGGTCTCCCCAACAATATTGAGATGGTATCCTTCTCGTTTACCATATCTAGGACATAAAAATTGGCCGAAAACGTTAGTACATTTACTTGGACCGACACATCCTCCACAATACCTCTTGGGTAAATGGTGGAGCGATTAGCCAAATGGACTACCACCCGGTGGCATGCATTTTTGGCAAATTCAATTATCTATACAGAGAGTAAGGTATAATCTTAATGGATACCCCTGAATCCACCATAACATATCTAATCAAAGTCTCATAAATTGTGTGAGGAATAACAAACATACGGGGGTTTTTACACTTAGGAGGGAGATCGACTTGCATGAGAGAGGTAGGTTGTTTTATCTTTTCATGCCTCAACTCATACTTTGAATCACATAATTTGTTCAACAATTCTTTTCATTTAGGCACAAAATTGATAGTGTCAAAGAGAGAAGTACTAACCTCACAATGGTTGAGAATCATGAATGGTTCATTGTCGTGCTCCTTGCCTCGCTCATTTCTCATTCCATCCAAACGAGGAAGTGGCAGAGCTTCCTCATAAAATAGCTTCCGCTTTCTCAAAAATTTACTCACTTTCCCTATCAAATCGGTCACTTGCCCCCCAACTCTCTCAACAGTCTAGGAGAGATGATTTCCAAAGTCCCTTATGCAGCCAAATACTTGGTTTTGGATTGAGTTACTAGCTTTACCAAGGTTGGTTAAAGCTCCAAGTATTTCTTCAGAAGTGGACCTGGGGGTGCATCCCTTGACCAAACCGGGTGAGTCAATGCATGATTTCCATGCTTCTTCCCATAGGTCTTGCAATACGGAAAGCTCTATTCCTTGCCATACTCACTCAACCAGGAGCAATTCTCCATAGGGTGATCAAAGTGACAAATCCTACAAAGTTTCATATGTTGAACACTTTGTCCCTACATTTTCCCTAAAAAACCAACAAAAACAAAAATGAAAACAACATTAATTACTCTACTAACATGTGAAGCAAGTTAAATACAAGACCGTTAAACTAACATCCCCAACAACGATGCCAAAATTTTACCCGCCCCCTCCCGGGCACGGAAGATCTACTAAATCGAGCGGGGACTGTCGAAGATAAGATTTGTATTATTGCTCCCATTCCTACTACTATACTACTAAGAATGGCAGATAGTGGCAAGTATCGGGGTCATCCACAAAGATGTAAGAAATCTAATAACCAACTAAATACAACCGTGATCAGGTCATCAATCCGACCACGTGTTGGGAATAAACAATGTTGTGAAAACAGTCATTGGGAGGAGTTTATACTAACAAATACTAACATACAAATGATCATGAGAATCAACAATATAAACTATCACTCGAGAAATATTTGCGTAACATGATTAATGTCATTCGATCATCGATTTCATCACATATAACAATAAGCTTATTCGAGTGTTCGTATCACGTAGTGCGGAAAATGGTCAAAACTTCCCCCTATTTGTCACATAGGGTTGCACATATTAAATTATCCATTAGCACTCCGCAACTAGGAGAGTGCAACAACGAAAATGACTCATTGTGCATGTCTGATTCTCCCCATACGATTAAGTCCCTATCGGAACACTACGAACGCACTACATCTAGGCCTACAAAAGGCAAAGAAAGCAGGCATCTTATTGATGGCCCTAGAATTACAAAGGTAATCCTAGTTTGCTATTTTGGCTATATTTACCCGCAACCCTTCGAACTGAATAGCTGGCTAACTAGAGCATGATCGATCGTAACTTTAAAAATGACAACCTACGTGCACACACCCACACGATTCCGGACAATTGTTACCCCAAGCGCATCTAGGTTTGCTTCCCTGAGGGGGTAGCAATATTGCGACAACATGAAAGCCGACTTGATGTGTGCTAACTAAGTGTGACAATTATGCAATTCACAAGAATATTAAGAACAAGCCAACATAATAATACAAAAGCATGTAGAATAGATCGATCTATGAAATATCACAAAATGAACATCAAAACATGAATACAAATACTATCCCCAAGTAAAATCCCTACCCCCTAATCATTGAACCCAAGTATTTCATTGGATTCAACACTTTTAAACAAAAGAAAAATAAAACGATGAAAAGAAAAGAACCTAGAGAGAAGGAAGAGTATTTTCTCTCTCTAACATACTCTTGAGATCTAAAAATGAGCATAAACTCAAACCCTAGTAGATATAGGTCTATATATAGTAGTAGGGAATTGGGCCTAAAATAGGCCCAAAATGGCCAAAAACCCTAGCAGCCGCAACCGACACAAGGGTTGGATCTGGCATGGTCTGTGCCGGCTGAGATCCACTGGTGTCGGCCCGTACCAGCCTCGTGATAGCGCGGCTGGTGCCAACTGACGTGGGTCGTCAGTCGACACTCTATTTTTGCTCCTTTTGATTCGCGTCCCACATTGTTTGAGAGCTCCCCGTCGGCTAGAACCTCATTTTCCTCAGTATATCGGCATGAGACTTGTCGTTCTTCCCACCTCGTAGGCTGGTTTTGGCATTGGTGACTTGGAACGGCGCGGACCGTGTGAAATGGTATGTTCCGGGCCTATACTTAGCCAAATTTGGAGTGAAAAAAAGACAAAGGCATATGGCCGTCACGAGTTGGCACGACCCGTGCTGAGGATTGGCACGGTTCTTGTTGGACCCCTGTCACGGGCCATGAAGTGATATGAGCTATGCTAGGTGAGGTCCTCATGTCGGCCTAGTGCGGTCCGTGCTCATTGTGGTTGATCTGGTCGGCTGACTTGTTTGCTTCGTTATAGGTGAACCGTTGATTCGATTTGGGAGTTTTTGTAGTTGATTTTGTAATGCTCGAGGAGATGAATCCACTGGTGCCACCCTCATGGGATGATTCTCCTCGAATCTTTCCCAGAACTCCGTGCAACTTCAGACAACGATCCCTCTATTTCTTCTTTGGCCTTCTTGAACTTTGAATTCTCCTTTCTTAGGCTCAATTCCACCTACTACCACACTTTAGAGTCTGTGACCTTCAATCTACTACCATCCTTGCGAATGACCTTCAAATATCTACTACCACCCTCGTGGATGGCCTTCTACAAAATGATAATGAATAAGTACTCACGAGCAACCTACTAATGAGATAAAAAGGAAAATCTAGGTGCACATGAATGCAAAATGTCCATTAGATTCAATTAAGTCTACAAAACTTGAGATTTAGAAAAACCAATAATGGTCGTCTAAACTCTTTGTCGTGTAGACCTAACTAAAACTAGAAATCCACCAAACAAAAGGAGATAATAAATGTGTCAAATGCATTAGATAACACATGTATAATGGTGCACATCATCCATACCCGTCCCACTCCCACGAAAGCTACATCCATACCCGCCCCATTGGGGCGGATGCGGGTCGGACTTCCACCAAAACTCGCCCCACTGTCATCCCTACAAGAATGTTAATCCCTAAGGATAATCACTCCCTCAAGATGATAATGTTTTTGCATTGTTTCCAAAAGATATGGCTCTCCTAGTCCTAGTTCAAAGGCTCAAGATGTGCCTTTTGGGATTCTTTGCCAGTGACCGGAGGCCGGAGAGAATATCCGCAATGCAAGAAATCAATGTTCATACTCCTTCCGTCCCAACTCAAATTGCACACTTAATTTTTGAACAGTATCCTCTATCAAAATTTGACCACATATTTGACTAAATAAATGAGTCACATTATTATTGTATGTGATATAGTAAAATCGTCGTGACAAGTAGTTTTTAAATATTAATTTTTTATTTTCCGTTATTAACGTAATTAAACATATTAACGGTGAAACATATTTTTAGAACAACGTGATAATGATTGCTTTGTAATTTGAAATGAGACGGGAATATTATACTGTTCACGTAAGTGTTCAATATTTTTTTATTGAAAGGAAGTGTTCAATGCGTAAATGCGGGAACTGGATTGTTTTTAAATGCCTGCCGAGAGGTGAGATTAACGTAGGGAATGGAGATCCATCAACTCGTAAACACTGTAAAAATGTATCAATTAGATTACATTCTATAGCAATGGTTAGACTAGGTTTTGAAGCCAAAATTACTGCCAAGACAAATTCTTTTTTGTAACATCACTTCCACTCCATTTGATTACTAAAACAGGCAGGATTGCTTACCTCCCACTGGTGGTTTGCTTAGAAAAAGAGAGTGAAGGTAATCTATGACTAGTATTTACTAGTCAAATTATAACT
>JAULKM010074582.1:0-11819 GCA_032355605.1 Rubia tinctorum
AAAGAGTATAGTGTTAACTCCTAAAAATACTAAACGAATAAAAATATAATAAATGACATTTTCTAATTCATATCAGTTGCCTTAGGGTTCCAAGATAAATCCTTTACATGTCTCATACCAAAGGTCTTCTTATTCGGCCCGAGAGGCTTAATCTTCACAATCTCATCTTCATGATGCCTCTTAACTTTTGCACTCTTGACCAATACAGAAATAAGGCCTGGGTAAACTAGGGCATGCTTGGCCTTGGGAGAGATTGCTTGTTTCACAATGCTCTGCTGGATGAGCAACCCCAAATTAATGGGCTTTTGTGTTCCAACACACTACAACTGTTTGTAAATTTCCTTTGTGAGAGCAGAGGTATTGGTCGAGGGCATCCAAAAGTTCACAAAAATCTGATACAAACTAAAGAATCTGGAAGAAAGGCATGAAGCCTAGGAATATCCAGTTGCTGGCCATGCAGATTTATATCCACCATAAATCACAGACAAAATTTCATCTTCAGAAACCCCTAGCTCATCAGAGAAAACACCATCAAACTCTGGGGTTTTCAATCCTAGCAATGAATTAATCTTTCTCGCAAAAAAACTTATAATCTTCCCCCTCACAAATACCCGATTAAACCAAGGGGAATCAATCTTCACATTACCAGTCATTAGATTGCAGTACACCTCACACACAAGTTTCTTATTATACTTATCATACACAATAACAACAACTTCAATCCCAATCATCTTTAAAAAAATATGAAAAACATTTGATCCATATGCCTTCAGGTTTACTAATCTCTCAGGAATAGTTTTCCTTTGAGAAAATACTTCTCACATCTCCTCACAATCATTGTCAAAAAAACATAGTGGAGATAACATCTCTTACTGGTGGTTGTGGTATTGCAGACTTCTTCTTGGGTGATGATACAAAACCAGGCTTCTTACTCTTATTGGCTGGTTGAGATGATTCAACTGCTGGCTCCTTTCTCTTGACTTTCCTCAACCTGTTGTGCATAAACTCATCCAAGAATTCATCCCTTGAATAGGCCAGGTTTGGTTCTCGTGTTGGAACATGCTCTGACTCAGGTGCTGCCTCCTCACCCTGCTCAGTCTCTGCAGTTTCCTGTGTTCCAACATAGCCAGATTCATTTCACTCTTCAACCTCCAGTGTTGGAACATAATCTTATCTCTGAGAAGTATCCAAGTGCTCTGTCTCATCCTCGTCAGCCTTAGTTATGAGGCCATCTCCCCTTATTTTTTCAACCTTAGAAGCTTCCACATCATCATATGTTGATCCTGCATACTCATAGTTCATCTGGTAGTCCTGATATCTCATATTATCATCAATACACCCAAGCTCTTGTTCATCAACATCCATAGCATGCACATTCTCTGCTTTCTCCTAGAACATACGCAACTTCTTCTCCCTCTTCACTATCAGACAGAATAATTACAGTAGGCCTTATTTCCCCGAGTTCTTCATCCCTTTGAGTAGCCAAAGAATCAAAAGGAACAATCTTCATTTGATCAGAGGATCTGATCACATCGAAGCCTTCAGCCCGAGTCTCTTCTATCTCCTTCATGTGGACATAACTAGGTCCAGGGGCATAACAAAATACATGGAACATGTCCTTCCCTCTATGCTCCTCGTAAGCACCTCTAAAAAACCTAGGGTTATAATTGTCAATATCTTCCAATTCTCCCATATCACCGGTCAATACCTCCTCTATGTCAACCTCTAGAAATTTTCCTTTCACGCTTTAAAAATTTGTCAAATCTATGGTGACTCTATTTGCTTGTACCCATTCTAAAAACTTATCCATAGACTCAAACTCTCTATCTTCCCAAACTAAGTGAGGAGTTTCAGAATTAGTTACCTTTTGATATGGAGACTTCCCTTTTCTCGGTGCATCATCCTTCTTTTCTGGTCTACGGGAGCTGAGTTGTGGAAGATGTGCATGCTTTTGGTTCATTTTTCCGGCTATTGTAGTTTTTTAGTAGTATTTCAATAAGGATTTTTGGTTTGACAAGGTGATTTTGATGGTTTTCGAAAAAATACACTCTTATCTCGGCATGGATTCTCCAAGATATGTTCCAAATGTTAAAATTTGGTAGAGAAGAAGGAGTGTGTAGCCAAAAAAGAGGGAATGTGGAGATGAAAATAATTTGAACCAAAAATAACTTCTTCCCCGTTTTCACCTCTTAACCCGCGCCACTTTTTCCCTTTCAAGTGTCATCATTATTTGTCTTCACTTGTTAACTCATGTCAAACTCCTTGAACTTCCCACATATTTTCATCCTTCTATTTTTTTCTTTTTCTTTTTTCTAATTTTCTTTGTTTTTATGAATTTATTATAAAAAATAACAAAAAATATGTACAAAAGAAAGAAATACCTCAAATTTGACACACACCCAAGTGTTGTGTGAGGAGTTCAAACGTAGGAGTATCCAACAGTTTAGTGAATATATCTGCAAATTGATCACATGTTGGAACATAGGCAACTACCACTTCCTTTCTTTCAACCAAATCTCGAGTAAAATGATGTCTGATGTCAATGTGTTTTGTCCGATAGTGCTGAACAGGATTTTTAGAAATATCAATTGCACTTTTGTTTTCACTACAATCTCTAGAGGTCCTTGTTGAATTCCATAATCATTCATCATAGTTTCATCCATAGCAACTGTGCACAACAACTTCCAGCAGCAAAATATTTAGCTTCAGTTGTTGATAAGGAAATCAAAAATTTCTTTTTACTATACCAAGAGACCAAATTCGTACCAATAAAGAAACAACCACCAGCCGTAGTTTTATGATTATCTGCATTACCATCCCAATCAGAATCACTGTATCCAATTAGACATGAATCTTGATTCTTAGAATACCATATACCATAGTCAGAAGTTCCACTAACATACCGAATAACCCTTTTGACTGCACTCAAATGTGATTCCATTAGATTAGCCTGAAATCTTGCACAAACTCCTAGCAAAAAGCTCGAGCAGAAGCTCGACTCAACTTGAGCTAGATGAACATGAGATGAGCTTGAGCTGGCTTGATTATTAGTCGAGCTCAAGTTCGAGCTTCTTCATTCTTGTTGGGTACGCTCTTCGATCTTCAAGAGCCTGTATCTATATAACTATATTATTTTAAATTTACAATTTTATATAAATTAGAGGGTTGTATTGGCTCGTTTGAAGGTAACGAGCTCAACGAGCCAATCTCACTCGAGCTCGAGCTCGAATATGATCTAGCTACGAACCGAGCTCGAACAGATCACAAACAATCAAGGTCGAGATAAATTTTATGGGCTCGAACGAGCTCTAGCCTGAACACGAACATAGTAATTTTTTTGAGCTCGAGCTCGAGCACACCACTATTTGATCTCGGCTCGGTTCATTTACACCCTTTTTCCCAATCATACTCCTGTATAATTTTTTATCAACTGGAACACCTTTTTTCGTCCTTTCCCAATTTATCCATAGCCGCCATTTGAGTTCATACAACTCGAGAACTACTTAGTCCAAATCTCTTTGCCAGATTCAAGGCATACTTGCTCTAACTTATGAACAACCCATTCTTTTCTTGTTTTACCTGAAGCCCTAGAAAGTTTGTGAGTTCACCAACCATGCTCATTTCAAATTCTACCTTCATCAAAGATACAAAATCTTGTGCCATAGATGGTGCAGTAGAGCCAAACACAATATCATCCACATAGATTTATGCAATTAGAATCTTTGAGGATTTATTCAGCACAAAAAAAGTGTAATCTACTCCCCCTCGACGATACCCTTTCTTAATGAAAAAGTGTGTCAGTCGGTCATACCATGTCTAGGCACCTGTTTTAGTCCATATAAGGTCGTCATGAGTCGATACACGTGATGTGGATAATGAGGATCTTCAAAACCTTTGGTTTGTTCCACATACACCTGTTCATTAACCACTCTATTAAAAATGCATTTTTGACATCCATCTAATATAATGTTAAATTCAGAGTGCATGCAATAGAAAGTAAGATCCGAATTGATTCTAACCTGACAACTGGTGGAAATGTCTCATCAAAATCAACTCCTTCAACTTGAGTATATCCTTGAGCAACCAACCTTGTTTTATTTCGAGTAACCTGTGTATTAGCATCAGGTTTGTTCTTGAAGATCCACTTGGTGCCAATATTATTTACCCCTTTTGGATGATGAGTGAGATACCATACATCATTGAGTTGAATTTTCCAACTTCTTCTTGCATTGCCGCAATCCAATATTTATAAAGTAGAGCTTTCTTGTAATTCTTCGGTTCTATCAGAGAGATAAAATAGCAAGTTCTCTGTAGTTTACCCTCGGGATTGAGCAAGTTCGCATTATGGTGGGTTCAGTTTCCACCTATGTTGGAACATGGACCGTCTGTGTTGAAACATACCGTGTGGCAGTAGGAGAGGATGTTCCAACATACTCGAATTCTTCAGGTTCTTCATATTCTGATTGTTCAGATCTTCCAGCATGGTTTGGCTGATCAACCTGACTATCCTGTGTTGGAACATAATCCAGATCTGATTTATCTTCTCTTCCAGTTTGTTCCTCCTTGTCATTTGAATCATCCGCAATGACATTTATGGAATCCATAAGATATTTTGTTCGAAGGTTGTATGCTCTATAGGCACGACTATTCACAGAGTATCTGAGAAAGATTCCATCATCACTTCGACTGTCAAATTTTTCCATCAGTTCTCTATCTCTCATAATATTGCACTTGTTTCTGAACACATGAAAATATGAGACGTTTGGCTTCCTCCCCTTCCAAATAATGTATGAAGTTTTGCTGGTGAATGGGTGAAGATACACTCAATTTATTGTATAAAAGGCTGTATTAATAGCTTCTACCCACCATTTTTTGTGTATTCCTTTTTCAGCAAGTATAGCTCAAGCCATTTCCTAAAGGGTCCTGTTCTTCCTCTCAACAATACCATTTTGTTGAGGAGTGATAGGTCCATAGAATTCATGTTGTATACCAAGGTCATCACATAAATAACTGAATTGAGAGTTTTCAAATTCTCTGCCATGATAGCTTCGAATTCGAATGATCTTTCCTGCAATACTTCCTTTCTTTGTCTGCAACTTTATCCCTAAACTCTTGAAAACATTCACAGTATCAGAATTTTCTTTCACAAAGGCTACCCATGTGTACCAAGAAAAATCATTAACACAAACGAAAAATATACTTCTTGCCATTCACACTAGATGTGTTGACTGGACCCATCAAATTCATATGTAGTAGTTTCAGTATTTTTGAGGTAGTGATATCTGAACTGAAGAGTGAGGAGAACGATTTTTTACCTTGTTGGCATAGCCCGTAGACAATTCCTTTTGTGCCTGTGAGTGTGGGAATACCTCGTACTGTCTTCAAGTTGGCAATTTTTACCAAGGTTTTGTAGTTAACACGACCAAGCTTTCTGTGCCACAAAGTTCCTTCATCCTGTTTTGAACTAAGACACTTTACCTCTTGTTCTAATAGATAACACTTTTCTGATGATCGAATGCAAGGTAGAACTTTGTCTTCACCATGTTTCACTGTGCACTTGTATTTTTAAAATTCAACAGTCATGTTATCATCACATAATTGACTTATACTCATTAGATTTGCCTTCATGTCTTTAATAAACAAGAGACTTGAGACTACAAGAAATCCTTCAATATGCAGTTCTCCCTTTCCAAACATTCAACTCTTCTTTCCATTGCCAAAAGTAACAAACCCACCATCATATGGTTTGATTTTTGTCAGAAACTCCTGGGTTCCGGTCATGTGTCTAGAGCAGCCACTATAAAAGTACCACGAGTCTCTAGAATGTGTAATAAGAGAAGTATGGGCAATAAGGGAGGTATTGCTAGATTTAATAATCCATACCTTTCTGATCATCCTTGATCGTTGAACATCATCTATGTTAGAACATACAGCCAGTTGTCGTCCATTCATTATGTCCCTGAGTAATCAGAGACATTGTTCCTCAGTATATCCTTGATACATGCAGTAGCTACATATGAGAGGTTTTCGTTGTCTAGTCTTGACAACCTTTCTCTTCATCTCTGTCTTGAAATAAACTGTGATGTCCGAAGGATTTTCGTATCCAATTCTATGTTGATCTTCAAAGTTCTTTCCCACAGTCAGAATATCATCAACTTTTTCCTTACTAGTGTTTAATTTGGTAATTGCTGTCTCGGCCATCTCAGCTCTCTCGATCATGAATTTTAAACTCAATCTCAATTCTTCAATCTTTTTTCTTTGTTCATCAATCATAACTAGCAATTCCATCTCCTTCTCAGCCAAGTGATTTTTCTCCATCTTTAATGATTTGTATATGTTAACAACGTTTAGCCACATGTCATGCATATTTTCATATGCTGTGTAGATCTCTTCATCTCTTTGCTTTGTTCATCAATCAGAACTAGCAATTCCATCTCATTCTCAGCCAAGTGATTTTTTGCCATCTTTAATGATTTGTTTGTGTTAACAACTTTTAGCCACATGTCATACATATTTTCATATGCTGTGGAGATCTCTTCATCACTCACAACTGGGCTTTCATCATCACTGGAGATGCCGCCAGAACCTATGTTGGAACATACAGACTTGTCTCTCTTTGACATGTTATAACATACATCATCAGTAACTGGTCCATTGTGAACTTTTGCTCCAAAAGCCACATAATTTCTTGTAAGTTCCTCTTCCTCTTTCTCATCTTCTTCATTTTCACTCTATGAGGTGACATAAGATTTCTCTTGCTTCTTTCGGGTATTAGTACACTCAGCCTGGATGTGCCCAAATCCTTCACATTCTCTACATTAAATTCTTCCAGGCTATTTTGCTTCACCACGTCGATTTCTAGTGAATTGCTGATTTCCTTGTTCCATGCGTATTCCACAATTATTTCTGAATTCCTGTGCTCGAGGTTTGTTGCAGCCAAATATTTCTTGTGATTTTTGTTCACCACCTTCTTCAATATTCATGAAAAATTCTTAGTAATGAGAGCACGTTCTTCAACACCATCATTGAAAATCTTTTGGGCAGTGATCTCAGAACCTTTTTTTACCAATTTTGATTCCTTGTAGACTTTTCCAAGTTGATACGCCATATTGGAGATATCTCTGATTTTTTCATCAAACATAGCAATGGTTTCATCATCCTCCATCTTCAGTTCTTCAAAGTTTGTGGCCAACATTTGTAGTTTTGATTCACATACATGGCTTGTTCCTTCATGAACAATTTGCAAAATAGCCCAATCTTTCTTTGCCTGATGACATGTAGATATCAGTTTAAATTGATTTTCATCCATAGCCGTAAATATAGCATTCAACGCCTTTGAAATGAGTCATTGAGTTCATCAGGGGTCCAAGTTGACTTCTCTTTAAGCTTCTCCTTTTTCGTACTTGAATCCTTTCTTTCTTTTTTGAGCTAGATTCAACATCCTCAGCAGGAGAGCTCCATTCAATTTCAACAAAGTGCCAAGCCAGTTCATTCAATGAGTTGATAAACACTCTTATGCGCACCTTCCAATAATTGTAGTTTGATCCTTCCAGAAATGGTGGCTGAGATACGAAAATTCCTTCTTTGGTAGACATAGTAAAACCGGATCACATTTTCCTTGACACAACCAAGGTAAGACTAAGTGATTTAGCTCTGATACTAATTGAAATTTGATTTTACCTAATTATCCTAATTTTAACTCTGTGTTCCAACATAACCTATCTAACCAAGCATGTAATAAATCAAGACAAAACATAGAAGACTTGTTTACTAGTTCGGTGAAATCCACCTACATCTGCTGGGTCTGACCTAGTTTAGAATGAATCCACTAATCAGAAAGATATAGTACAAAGTACATACAATTATACTCATCTTCTAATTATTCACGTGTGAATTCTGCAAGCTCCCCTTGCTACCAATCCACCTTGATCAGAATCCCCCTGACCTCGAAACTCGTCAACGTTGGATCTCCTCCTCCCGAGAAATTAAGGTATACGATTATGAACATGATCAACAGGTTACGGTATGTTGGAACATATGTATATTGGCTCTCGCAATACTCTCGAAAGTATATATATTCTGTGTGCAGATTTTTTCAATTCAATTCATGAGAACTACAACCGTAATGTCCATTATATATAGTCCACTGAGCATATCGAAATCCTCCATGATTATTTCCACAATATTTCTATTCCTTATCTACTTCTGAAGCATATCTAAATCCCTTAAATAAAGGTATTTTCCTTATATCAATTATCCCATAATATTCCATAAATTCAATTCCATAATTATAGGGATTTTCCATAAACCCAGTATACTTATAATACATGCCTAAAATAATATTGCATAATCTCCAAGCTTCCATAAATTAATATCACGATATATTCTATTAAACTGTTAAATCCTTTTTAGACTTCAGCTTTCCGTATATTCCAACATAGAGCACTTTTATTTTTTAACATGAGTTCACAAATGCCAATTTAATAATCAATCAAGTCCACATGACTTTAAAAAGTGATTTCATATTTATTTATATTTATTTTACCTAAATTTTTATAAGTTTGATTTTCTTTTTAAAAACTTGTATCGAAATGCAAAAATAATTATAATGTGATCTCAAAAGTTTTTGAAAAGAGATTTTTCATAATTGGTCTAACCGTTCGTCAGTCTAACATGATACCTTCTCTATTAATAATATTTAGAATTCTTAAAATATATTCAATATTTGGAAAGAATTATGATAATTTATACTCCCTCCGTCCGGACGAAATGACACAATTGTTTTTTGTCTATTCAAGCTAAAATGATATGATTAATTTAAAAATTACTCAGAATAGTAAAAAATATGTTGTTAAATTTCCAATATGTCATCTTTATCAACAAATTTTAGGCTGCATCCATCGTTTTTCCAATTACAAAGTCTTGCGCGATACCGTCTCACAGCGAGATCAAGGGTTAATGTGCATTTTATGAATTTTAATTAGAGATGGAGTTTCAAATATAATTTAAGAAAGTTTGGGAGATGAATGAGGGATTTGGCTGCAAATACCACTTTTTTGGGGTTGTTGGGCTTAAATAATTGGGGAATTAATTATTCTCGGTCATAAGAATCTTGCGGGTCAAGAATCCGGGTCCAAAAATCTCGTGGGTCAATTTTACTCTCCCATTTTCATGCAATACGCACCTTTTTATTACCGGACTTGATGTTTCAATTTCGGTACTTGATGTTTCAATCAATCCTTGTGATGTTATGCCAAAAGTCTTTTTTTCCTACTAAAATCATGTGTTTAAAGTTAAATCTGAATCTTTTAATGTAGATCTTGTGTTTATATATTAAAATTTTCACATTTTACTTATTTTGACACTAGTTTGGGATATTTTATTATCTTAATTTTGAAGTTTTAACTTGTATTTTGTTTTTGATTGATGTGTTAACTTTCACGCATGTCATTTTAAAAATTAATATGGATGTTTCTTAATTTTTGGATATTGATTTTGATTAATGTATTCTTGATGTTTCAATGGTGTGAAACAATTTTTTAAATTTTAATATTGCCGGGGAAACAATTACCAATCCCTTATATAAATACAATATTGAGATGTGTTAGAGGTATCTGAAATCATAGTGAAAAACTAAAATCATAGTGAAAAACTCAGATCATATTGGCTTTCTTTCTCATCTCAATTATGTACTGCTTCCTCATCTAAATCTGAAGCTTTGCTTCCTTTTCAATACAAATGTACTCTTTTATTCTGCTTTTGCTTTTCAATTCGTAACAATTGGTATCAAAGCAGATCAATTCTTGGCCTGTGATTGTCATGTTCTTGAAGAAATGGCTTACGAATGTTTCAAATCTGAACGGGTTGAGAATTTTCCCTCTTTCAGTGGCAAGAACCCAAGGGTTTGGATGGAAAATTTCAATCGATTGTTCATGGCGAATTCGACTCCAAAGGCTCAAAGATTGAAGTTGGTGGAACCCTATTTGAAGGAGCGAGCAGCAACTTGGTTTGACGTCGTTCAACTTGTAAGAGGTCCAGTTTCTTGGGAAAGTTTTGTGGATTTTCTTATCACTCGATTTGGTGCCGAAGAAATCGAAGAAAATTGGAAATTGGTGACTGCAAATTATGAGTTTTCAAAAATTTGGGTTGCGGTTGAAGATAAAGGCAATTTGATCACCTCTGTGAAATATGAATTGACAGAAGATTATGTTTTTTCTGAAATCTGGATGACATCTGAATATGAAGAATCTGAAGATATTGTGAACGAGCAGGTAGATGAGATCGATGAATTGTGGATGCAAGTGGAGAAAGGTGAATTCTTGTTTACTCTACATTCTCAATCCAAGGTAACTCTGCCTTCTGTTTTTCATGGTAGAAATCCTAGGAAGTGGCTCAAAGAAATTGATGAACTCTTTAGAAAATTTTGATTTAAGTTCTCGGAAGATGAACGGTTAGATATTGTGAAGCCACTTTTTGCAAATGGAACTGAACATTGGATTGAATCTTTCCTATATGTTGGGAGAATATGGGGAAACATCTCTTGGGAAAAGTTTTCAAATCGACTTGTTGAAACTTTTGAAACCAATGAAAGTGATGAAGAATGGAAACTGCCAAGTCTTGATCAAACTATTGAGAAAATTAAACTTCATAGCAAGACATGTGAAGTAAAAAGAACTACGACGGTAGATGAAGTCAGTTGTATAGTTGGGGGAGATGAAAATATTGATAATTCTGAATATTTGTGTTTGATGAAGTTTATGGAAACAAAACAGAGTTCAGATGCTCCAGGTAATGTTCCAGAAAGTAATATACACGATGCGGATTATAAACCTGTCCAAAATGATCAAGACTTCTGTTCATTGGAAGAAGAAATTGTGAAAATTTCATATTTCGTAGAGGATTTTGCGGCTAAGATTTTTGGTGAAATTATTCAAGCGCTAATTCTAAAAGTAGTTTCTGAGGTAAATCATCTCATCCATTCTTATGATATTTAGAAATGTGATAAGTATGTGATAGAGGTTGAGATGAAAGATATATCTTCTGAGTATGATATTATAGTAGAATTCGGCAACAAAAAGCACTTGTTGAAGATTTCCAGTTCAGTATGGTAACTTCTATGGATTGGAGTGGCTAAATCAAGTAATATCTTAGACACTTATCCACCTTTGCTGAAGAGTATAAAAATGACTGACGCTGTTTGCAATTCTGACAAGCCTATCATGTGTTATGATCCCAGCATTTATGAGAAGTCTGAGAATTCATGTAGTGTTTCATGTTGGGAAGAAATAAAAGTCCCTAAGAACGAAAATTTAACTTTTCAATGTCGTAGTTATAATGTCTTTAATGTGACAAACAACATTCAAAAAGGGACCGGTAAGAGACAGAGAACTCAATGGGTTAGAAGCATTGTCAGATTTGATAGTGATAAAATCTCTGATAAAGCTGTAGAAGTAGAATCTCAGGTTGTGCACATTGGCGAATATATAGATTGCATAAAGATTGAAACTAATAAAATGACAAGTGATCGAGTGCTACAAGTGAAGCGGTCTTTTGATGAGCATGATATCAATGACTTGGGTGATGGAATGAAAGATATTCCTAAGTCATGGGAGAAATATGTGATTGCGTATGCTTTTGAGTTCGTAACAAATAACCACCCAGATCCGAACCAGATTCCGAACGGGCCTCAATGCTACTGTTGGAAAAATAGCTAATTTTCGTCAACTTTTAGGCTCAGTTTTAAGTAGGATCCGAAATGAATTGGGTCCGGTGGATGACATTTTTGGATTCTACGTTGCGAGTACTATAAAATCGACTAC
>JAULKM010074603.1:0-11818 GCA_032355605.1 Rubia tinctorum
AAAATGAGAGACTAGGATCGGCTAGGTTGGAAAACCTAGGCAAAAATGAGAGGCCGTGTGGAAAAAGGTGAGACTTGAGCTCAACATGTGTGAATGCTAGGATGAAAGCCCTAAAGGGCTCCTAGGCAAAATTAAAGAAATTGGTAACTAAAAATTGAACATCATTGGCTGTTTCTTCATCAATATCTCTTGGATTGTCTTCGGCGGCTTCTTCGGCGGAGTAATCTAGTTTAACACTTATCATTTTACTTTACCTTTTTCATTTTTCTTTTAATAAGTTACTTTATCATCTGCATGGAGAGTGAGGGTTGTGAGATTCTTACAATCTTTAGGGGAATTAGGGTAGCTTAGGAATAAGTTGAATGTATTGGTAACTAATATCTGAATGCTTCATTGCTCATGGATATTTTCTCATTTTTATTTACTCGAGAATGAGTAAAGGTTTAAGTGTGGGGGGGATTGATGTTGCACCTTTATGCATGCGTTAACCAATGCATTTGGCACATTTATTATCATATATTTGTTTGTTTGATTGCTAGTTTTTGTTAGGTTTACACAACAAAGGTTTGGACTACCATTATTGATTTTCTTGTCTAAATCCCGAGTTTTATGGACTTAAATGAAGCTAATGGACACTTGGTATCACAAGCACCTAGATTCTCCTTTGTGATCTTAAAATTAGGTCACTAATGAGTATTTTTACAACATTTTGTAGAAGACCATCCACGAGGGTTGTAGAAGATATTGAAGGTCATTCATGAGCATGGTAGTAGATTGAAGGCCACGAACTCCAAAACATGGTAGTAGATGGAATTGAACTCGGAAAGGATGGATTTAATGTTTAAGAAAGTCAATAACGAAAAACTATGCCAACCGGCCAAACCAGCCGAGATGAGACCATTGCACAAGCCCAGCCAAGGTTTGTACGGCTAGTGCAAAGTGGCAAGCATAGCTCGTGTAAATCAACACAGCCCGTACAACATCCCCTAGTATAGGTCGTGTACGTACACGCAGGCCGTGCCACCAGTGCCTCTAAATATCTTCAAAAGGTTTAGTATGGGCGTAGACCATTCCATTTTACATCATGTGCACCATTATAAGTTTTAAAAGTGAAGACCAACCCACGAGGTGGAAAATATTGCACAGCCCGTGCTGTTCAACTGAGCAAAAATTCTTTCCAGCCGACGAGCTACACCAAACCACACGGGATGTGCAAATCAGAAGTTCAAGACATGACACCAGCCAACGGCCCAAAACAGTATGTATGCCCCGCGGTTGTATGACCGCATGGCCCGTGCCATGCCACGTACCTTGCACTAGCATGAGGCTACATGGGCCATTCCATTCCGCACTCCTCACGCGCGTCATGACCTTGCACTGACCGTGCCATTTTCCACTGACAGCGCAAGTTGCGGCTGCTAGGGTTTCTAGGCCATTTTTGGGCATTTTTCAAGGCCCAATTCCCTACTACTATATATAAAGACCTATGTCTACTATGGTTTAAGTTCAAGCTTATTTTTAGACTTCAAGATTAGTCTAGAGAGAGAAAGTTCTCTTGTTTCTCTCTGGGTTATTTTATTTTCTTCTCTTTATTTTTCTTTTGACCAAAAATGTTGAATCTAATGAAATACTTGAGGTCAATGTATAGGGAGAAGTTTATATACTTGGGGACTGTGTTTGTACTCATGAATTAATGTTCTTTAGAGATTCCTTAGATCTACCTATTTTTATGTGTTTGTGATTATTATGTTGGCTTGTTCATCATATTCTTATTAACTGTATGATTGTTATACTAATATTGGCTTATATTGTAGTCTACTTTCATGTTGGTTCAATTTTTGATCCCCACCGGGGAAGGAAACCTAGATGTACTTGAGGTAACAATAGTCCGCAACCATGTAGGTGTGTGCACGTGGATTGCTGAGTCAACGTTACTATCGACTTTACACTAGTAAGTTGGTGAGTTGGTCCAACGGTTTACGGGTAGAGATAGCTAGAGTAGAAAACTAGGGTTAGTTTTACAACCATAGCAAGGGGAGATTCAGTTATGCACAGCAAGCAGGGCCGTTGTTGCACTCCCCCAATTATGGAGGTGGTGCCAATGGAAAATTATATGTGCACCCTACGTCACAGGTATGGGGAAGTGTTGACCATCAACTACACCACGTGTCACAAATATTAGAATAGGCTTGTAGTTCTTGTATTTGATGGAATCGAGGATCAAAACAACATTGATCATGTTCTGTAAACACTCCCCAAGTATTAGTTTATATAGTTTAATCTCATGTTAATTGCATGCTAGTAGGTTTTATTAAACCCTCTCCCCTAAAACCTGTTTTAGTAACACTGATTATTCTGGATGCTTGATCGGATTAACAACCTAATTGCGGTTGTGGGTAGCTGACTCTTAGATTTCTAACATCTTTGTGGATGACCCCGGTCTTACCACTATCTACCCTTATGGTAGCGTAGTATTAGAAAATGGTGAAACATTACAAATTCTATCTTTGACGGCTCCCTCTTGGTTTAGTAGATCTCCCAGAAAGGTTATTTTACTAGCAACGCCAGGAGGGGGCGGATCAAATTTTGGCGCCGTTGCTGGGGATGTTAGTCTAAAGGTCTAGTAGCTTACGCATGTTAGTTGCGTAGTTTGTATTGTTATTTTGCCTTTTATTTTTATGAAAAGTTATTGCTTGAGTTCATGGTGCAACCGAGAACCCTTGCACTACGATTTCGAATTCTGTAGTTTTCTTTGTTTTTATTGAAAAATAACCCAAAAAATAGACGATGTGGGGAGAGAGTTTTCAACAAATTAGACTTTGTAGGGTGTGTCATTATGATCACCCTACATAGACTTGTTCTTGGTTGAGTGATTATGGGAGAGAATTGGAACTTGCTGTATTACAGGACTAACGGGACCGAGCATAGCGACCATGCCTTAACTCACCCAGTTTGGCCTTAGGATATACCCCCAAATCTGCATCTGAAGTAATACTTGGGGTTTTGGCCAATTTTGGTAATACTAGTGAGTCGCTCTAAAACCAAGTATATGGCTGCATCAGAGATTTTGGAATTCAACTCTCTTCCGGTGTTGAGAAAGTTGGGGGGTAAGTAAGTGAGTTAATAGGGATGATGAGCTAACTTGTGGGTGGATGGAAGCTATTGGATGAGGAAGCTCCACCACCTCCTCTGTTGGATGAGTTCAGGAATGATCAAGACAAAGATCAATGCAAGGAGTCATTCAGGATTGTCAACCATTGTGAGGTTAGCACTTCTCTCTTTGACACTATTAATTTTATGCCTGAATTTGAAAAATTGATGAATAAATTTTGTAATTCAAAACATGGCTTTAGGCATAAAATTGTAGATGGATTTAAAAATACCTTCTCTCTCCCATGAAAATTGACCTTCTTCCTAAGTGTAAAGACCCCAACATGTTTGTTCATCAATTTTTGATTCAAGAGACTTTAAATAAAGATGCTATTGTGCATTTAGAGGCATCCATTAGTGTTCTACCTTACTGTCTGTATAGATAATTGAATTTGCCAAAAATGCATGCCACCGGGGTGGTAGTCCATTTGGTCAATCACTCCACCATATACCCGAGAGGTATCGTGGAGGATGTTATGGTTCATGTGAATAGACAAACATCCCATCTGATTTCTATGTCTTAGATATGTAAAATGAAAATGAGGCCACTTCTATATTGTTAGGGAGACCCTTCTTGAAAACCTCTAAGGCTAATGTTGATGTGCATACCGGGAAGTTAACCTTAGAGTGAGGTAAATGCATTGTGGAATTTAGCATGTATGATGAGAGTGTGAATTGCATTATTGATGAGTTTACTCATGTCTTAATTGATGGTCTTGATGATATTTTGCAAGAGGCTTTTGATATTGCAATGAATGTGGATTTAGATGATAATCCTTTGAACGATGTTCACTTTGTTCTAGAAATGCCAGTTTAGTGGAGAATGTGGAGGAGGTTGATCCCCATATTGAGACTCATTTAGAGGCCTTACCCAAGAACCTAGATAACTTAGTGATTCCAAAGACCAAGCCTTCAATAGAGGAACCACCCATATTCGAGCATAAAAGCCTTTACCCGAAGACTTGAAGTATACATTCTGAGGTGAGGGTGAGACATTACCAGTGATTATTTCTGGTAGGCTCACTAGTGATCAAGAGGATAGGTTGATTAAGGTGCTTAGGAAATTCAAGGGAGCTATAGGTTCAACTTTAGTCGATATCAAAGGAGGAGGATGCACCATATATTATTGGAGGAGGATGCAAAACTCGTACACTAACCTTAATGGCGGTTGAACCCACCAATGATGGAAGTAGTTAAAGGTGAAGTCCTTAAGCTACTTAAGACATGGGAGATATATCCAATCTCCGATAGTAAGTGGGTGAGTCCCACTCAAGTGGTACCAAAAAGGAGTGGGGTGACCGTGAGAGAGAACGAGCACGAGATTTGGTCCCCACTCATATTCAAAACGGGGCGAGTTTGTATTGATTATCACCGCTTAAACACGGTAACTCACAAAGATCATTTTCCCTTACCTTTCATCTACCAAATGTTTGAGATATTGGCTGGGTACTCCTACTATTGCTTCCTTAATGGTTATTCAGGATATTTCCAAATAGCCACTGATCCCGAGGAACAAGAGAAAACAACCTTCACATGTTCTTTTGGCACTTTGAAATGCCCCGGGTACCTTTCAAAGATGCATGTTTAACAAAATCGAGAGTAGCATTGTTCTATACAAGAATTTGATGACTAATAATCCAAAAAACGGCATCAAAAATCAAACACAATCCAATTACCACAAAATTATCAAAATCTACTAACACAAAATGCAAACACTGTTTCTTTATTGTTATCCTTACGACTTATTTGTAGTAGAGTTCATGCTTGTATTTTCTCATTGAGGGAATTTCCCTCCTTTTCTACTCCCCCTATTCTAAATAAGGTTTAGTCTTTGCCCATGACTAACCTATTGATGTCATTTTCCTCATCACTTACCTCTATGTCTTCTTAATCATATACTTTGGTCACCACATATGGACCTCCCCACCTTGACCGCAATTTACCCGAAAAAAGACATAGCCGAGATTGGAAGACAAGGACTTTTTGTCCCACAAAAAGCTCTTCTTCACTATTTTCTTATCATGCGTGCTTTTGTCATTTCCTTGTAAATTAGTGCGGTGTCATAGGAGTCGCGCCTAAACTCTTCGAGTTCTTGTAGTTGAAACTTCCTATGTTTCCTAGCTTCATTCAAGTTCATATTTAAGTGTTTAACAACCAAATGTGTTTTGAACTCAAGTTCGACCGGGAGGTGGCATCACTAGCCAAAGAGAATCCAAAAAGGTGACATGCCTATGGGGAGATTTGTATGTGGTCTGGTAGGCCCAACGTGTATTATCTAACCAAGCACTCCAACATCTTCTCACGGTTCAATATACCCCAGACCATAATTAGTGATAGAGGTACTCACTTTTGTGATAAAATCATTGGAACCTTGCTAAAAAATGACCCATAGGACATCCACCACCTACCACCCACAAACAAATGGCCAAGCAGAAATATCCAATTGAGAAATCAAGATTATCCTTGAAAATATGGTAAACCCGTCTAAAAAGGATTGGAGTGCTTGATTAGATGATACACTTTGGGCCTACCACAGACCACATACAAATCTCCCCATAGGCATGTCACCTTTTTGGATTCTCTTTCGCTAGTGATGCCACCTCCCGGTTGAACTTGAGTTCAAAACACATTTGGTTGTTAAACACTTAAATATGAACTTGAATGAAGCTGGGAAATATAGGAAGTTTCAACTACAAGAACTCAAAGAGTTTAGGCGCGACTCTTATGACACCGCACTAATTTACAAGGAAATGACAAAAGCACGCATGATAAGAAAATAGTGAAGAAGAGTTTTTTTTGTGGGACAAAAAGTCCTTGTCTTCCAATCTCGGCTACATTTTTTTTCGGGTAAATTACGGTCAAGGTGGGGAGGTCCATATGTGGTGACCAAAGTATATGATTAAGAAGCAATAGAGGTAAGTGATGAGGAAAATGGCATCAATGGGTTAGTCAGTGGGCAAAGACTAAAACCTTATTTAGAATAGGGGGGAGTAGACAAGGAGGGAAATCCCCTCCTTAATTGGAAAATACAAGCATGAACTCTACTACTACAAATAAGTTGCAAGGATAACAATAAAGACACAGTGTTTGCATTTTGTGTTAGTAGATTTTGATAATTTTGTGGTAATTGGATTGTGTTTGATTTTTTATGGTGTTATTGGGATTATTGGTCATCAAATTCTTGTATAGAACAATGCTACTCTCGATTTTGTTTTTTTGAATGTAGGTATCTGTGCGATGAATTCCAAAAGGAGAAATAGAGTTGTTTCTTCGATTTCTTTCAACTTTTATTTTCACATTGGTTACATGCATTAGGTACAATGCATGAACTAACTGTGAGAGAGATGTTGGAACACTTTCGTGTTGCATCTTCTATGCTTATGTTCTAGCCTATGATGACTGGTTTGATAACTACTGTTTCCTTGGTTTTTGGTTCTTTCCCTCATTTGGATTTGTGAACTTTTAGTTGTTTGGTTTTTTAGGTGTGAGTGTACCTTTTGTGAAGTTTGTTTTTGTGGGGATGTTTCGGGATGAAACCTTTGGTGGTGTAAAATTTTGCTATTTATGATCTTCATGCAGTATGAAGTCCACCTTTGGGGGGCATCTTGTGAAACACAAAAAAATATTTTTGAAAAATTTGAACATTTTTTTTATAAATATACCCGGCTAAGTTGGAAACCCTTAAGGGAAACTTAGGGAAAAAATGGGAAGAAAGCCCGGAGAGATCAAAAGACTAAGGAAAAAATGAGAGGTTGTGTGGAAAAAGGTGAGAAGTGAGCTCAACATGTGTGAATGCTAGGATGAAAACCAAAAAGGGCTCATAGGCAAAATGACAGAAATTGGATAATAAAAATTTGAACATCTTTTAGTCATCTTTGGCGGTTTCTTCATCAACATCTCTTGGATTGTTTTCGGCTGCTTCTTCGGTGGAGTAAACTAGTTTACTTTGCCTTTTCCCCCTTTTTAAATGTATTTTGGGTGGATAGGTTATTTTAGCAACTTTGGGGATAGTGAGAGTTGTGAGATTCTTACAATTTTTAGGGTAACTAGGGTAGTTTCGGAATAAATTGAATGTATTGGTTAACTTATCAAGGCATGCTGCATTCCTCTTGAATATTTTCTCATTATTTACTCGAGGATGAGTAAAGTTTTAAGTGTGGGGGGATTGACGTGCACCTTTATGCAAGCATTAACCTATGTATTGGACACATTTATAATCATGTTTTGTTTGGTTGATTACTAGTTTTAGTTAGGTTTACCCGACAAAGGTTTAGATGATCATTATTGGTTTTCTTGTCTAAATCTCGAGTTTTGTGGACTTGATTGAAGCTAATGGACACTTCGTATTTATGAGCACCTAAATTCCCCTTTGTGATATTAAAAGTAGGTTGCTCGTGAGTATTTTTACATTATTTTGTAGAAGGCCATCCGCGAGGGTGGTAGAAGATATTTGAAGGCAATTCGCAAGAATGGTAGAAGATTTTTGAAGGCCAACCATTGACTCCAAGCGTAGTAGTGGATGAAATTGAGCCTAGAAAAAGGCGGATTTGAAGTTCAAGAATGGAAGACGGTGCCAATCGGCAGACACGAGACCATTGTACGAGTCCAGCTAAGGTCGCCGAGCCCTTGCAGAGTGGTAAACATGGGCCGTGCAAAAACTCCTAACAAGGGCTGTTCACGTCTGTGCAGGGCACACTACAAGTGCCCAAAAATACTCCAAAATAGCTATGCATAGGGTGCAAACTGCTCTATTTTACACTATCCACGCAGTTCCAAATTTCAAAACTGAAAACCATCCTACGGGGTGGAAAAAGTAGCCCGACCCGCACCGTTCAACTGAGCAAAAAGTCCTTCCGGTAGACGGCTTGCGCCAAAAAACACGGGGAGCGCAAATCAGAAGTTTAAAATGCGACACCAACCAACAGCCTGTGCAGATCTGTGCGGCTCACGCCGGAATGATCTTACATGACCCATGTCGTGCCGTGCTCCCCGCGCTAGCACAAGGCTGCATGGGTTATACCACGTCGAGCGCCTCGAACGGTTACGACTTTGCAGGGACCGTGCCGTTTTCCACTGGTTGTGCAAATTGCGGCTGCTAGGGTTTCTAGGCCATTTTGAGCCTTTTCAAGGCACAATTCCCTACTACATATATGGACCTATGTCTACTTGGGTTTAAGTTCCTGCTCATTTTTAGACTTCAAGAGTAGGCTAGAGAGAGAAAGTTCTCTTCTTTTTTTCTTGGTTATTTTCTTTTCTTCTCTTTATTTTTTACTTTTACTCAAAAGTGTTAAATCTAATGAAATACTTCAATTCTTAGGGAGTACTTTATTTACTTGGGGACTGTGTTTGTATTCAAGAATTAATGTTTGTTTTGCGAGATTCCTTAGATTTACCTATTTCTATGTGTTTGTGATTATTATGTTGGCTTGTTCTTCATATTCTTATTAATTTCATAATTGTTACACTAAGATTGCTCACACCGTAGTCTACTTTCATATTATTGATACCCCCCTGGGAAAGGAAACCAAGATGTGCTTGGGGTAACGATAGTCTGGAACCGTGTGGGTGTGTGCACATGGGTTGCAGAGTCAACGTTATGGTCGAAAATATGCTAGTAAGCCTGGGAGTTGCTCTGAAGGGTTATGGGTATATATAGCTAACTAGGGTTAGCTTTGCAACCTTAGAGCCATCGATAAGGTGCTTCACCTCTCCTTTTCCCTTTTTAGGAATGAGGAGAACTTATCGTGGTTTAGTGTCCGAAACGTAATAGCACGGGGGAGATTTAGATATGCACAGCAAGCAGGGCCATTGTTGAACTCCTCTAATTATAGAGACGATGCCAATGGAAGATTACATGCGCACCCTACGTGACAGGTATGGGGAAGTCCTGACCATTAACCACACCACGTGTCACAAACACTAAAATAGGCTTGTAGTTCTTGTATTTGATGGAATCGAGGATCAAAACAACATTGATCATGTTACAAAAATACTCCCAAAGTGTTAGTTTATAGAGTTCAATCTCGCGTTAATTGCATGCTAGTAGGTTTTAGTAAACCCCTCCCTCAAATCCTATTTTTCAACACTCATTACTCCTGACACGTGATAGGATTGACGACCTGATTGCAGCCGTGTTAGCTGATTCTTAGATTCCTAACATTGCTATGGATGACTCCGGTCTTCCCTCTATCTACCCTTTTGGTATCGTAGTATTAGGAATGGGAGCAATATTATCTTTGACGGTGGCTCCCTCTCGGTTTAGTAGATCTCCCGTTAAAAGGTTATTTATTAGCAATGCCGGAAAGGGGCGGGTCAGCTTACAAAGATAAGTTAACCAATACATTCAACTTTGGTTAGCTTGCAAAGATAAGTTAACCAATACATTCAACTTCATTCTTAAACTACCCTGGTTCCCCCAAAGATTGTAATAATTTCACAACTCTCACTCTCTTTGAAAAAACAAAGTAACCTATACACCAAAATGTATCCAATAAAGGTAAAGTGTATATGATGAGTGTGAAACCAAACTTACTCCACCGAAGAAGCCGCTAATTACAATCCAAGAGATGTTTCAATTTGAAGTTTCCATTTTCTCTTAATTTCTCCCATTTTGCCTAGGAGCTCTTTCAGATTTTCATCCTAGCATTCACACATGTTGAGCTCACCACTCACCTTTTTTTCACATCGGCCACTCATTTTTTCCTAGGTTTTCCAACCTAGCCAAACCTTGCCTCTAATTTTTGCCTAGGTCTTTCGACCGAGCCAAAATTTTCACATTTTTTCCGAAGTCGCCCTTTTAGTTTCCGACTTAGCCGAGTATATATATTTTTCAATTTTTTCAAAATTTTCAATTTTTTGTGTAGCGTAAAATTCCCCAAAGATGGGTTTCATACTACATGAAGATAAGAAAAACAAAATTACACCACCAAAATTCTCCCTAAACATCCCTAAAACAAAAACTACAAATGGTGCCCTCACATCAAAAACAAAAATTTTGAAATAAACTAGCAAAGTAAGTTTTTGGAACTCATGAGGGAAAAAAGCAAACAAAGGGAAAATAGTCATCAAACAAGATATCCAAATCAAGTTAAGAAAACAAAAGAGATGCCACCATGAAGGTGTTCCAACCCCTCCCCCACACTTAATTCATGCATTGTCCCTAATGCATGCGACCAAGGTGAAAAAATAGGTTGGAAAACACTGAAGAGTCAACGATGCCATCTACAACATTCGGCTCCACACCCTGCAGATCTTGATGATGTCCTCATATCCAATGCCTTCAGTCCTCAACCAATTAGTAATCTCTCTAATGCAATGGTGCAGTGAGTCAATGTCTGTCCTTAGATAGTGAAGCTAGTCGTCAACTCTTTCAAATCTATCCGCAGTCTGCCACCGATGATAATCAAGTTGAGCTCCTAGCATGTGCACATTTTGCCTGATTCCAAATATATCATCCCCTAAGACCGCATTCACTCTGGATCCTGTGTCTACAACTGGGTTCACATATGATAAGATGAAGCTGACTGGTACGTACCCTTGTGAACTGTGCTCTCTGAAAGGGCTGAACTGTGAATGTTACCAATGCTGGGCCTCATGCTGTGAAGGAATCAAAATTTTGTGGCAATGAGGCTAAGGAGCATAAGGAGGCCCGACACGACTGCTGTGCCCGCGACTTTGCAAAATAGTCATCCTGCAGGGATTACCTGCGCTTGTGAGTACTATGCCATACTGAGGCTCGGTAATTGGTGGTGGCACATACTGAGGGAATGCCGGTGGAGGCTGGACATAATAGTGGAAGGAGATAATGAGCAACTAGGAGTGATATCATGCCTCCGATTTCTATCTTCCATATTCGCACCTTGGACAGGGCGATGCACTGGCCGATGGAATCATCCACTAAATAAGGCATGGCATGTCCATGCAAATAGACCATAGGATTAATTAATCCTTCTCAGTAGCAGTAGTGGCCTCCCCATGAACTCTGACCACTATGCTCAACAGTATAGCCATGTATCTTAATGTTGGATGCACAATATCACTATTCTTGCTTCTCTTGATTTGTCAATTTGGTAGCTTCTTTGGTAGAGTAGGCTAGTTTTACACTTATATTTTATAACTCACCTTTAATTGCTATGACGGTTGTTTAGATTATCTTAGGCTTTGGGATGTGAGATTGTGAGAGATTCTTATGTCTAGGGGGTTAGGGTAGTCTAGGAATACGATGTTTGATTTTTTGGAAAACCTTTGCATGCTAGTTTACGCTTACATATTTGCTTGTTCTTGTCTACTCGAGAGCGAGTAAATGTTTAAGTGTGGAGGATTTGATGAGACATCAAATGCATGTATTTTCCGAAGTATTTAACATCTCTCTCGTTATCTTTTTCTTGGAAGATTGCTAGATTTAGGTAGGTTTACATCAGAAGGGGTTCAGATGAACATTTCAGTTTTCATGTCTAAATCCTTCGTTTCTTAACCTACTTTGAATATAATAGAATTGTATCCTTATGAGTGATGTGCTCATGTAATCTTTTTAGCACATTTGAAAATCATATTTGTAATAGATTAGGTTTTTATATAGGGATAATAGATGTTTTGTTGGTAAGAAAGTTAGGATGATGATTTAAGAGTTATATCTTAAGTCTCTAGTTTAAGGTGTTTTTGGAAGATT
>JAULKM010074624.1:0-11818 GCA_032355605.1 Rubia tinctorum
TGAACTAATTCATGCATTTACACAAGATTAGTCAAGAACGTTCAACGTTCATAAACTTCTCCTATTTGCTACACAAAGCAAACATGACAAATAATTTGATATTATCACATTCATCTAGCATTTATCACATCATCAACCATATTAGAAGGTCTAATTCATACTCTTGGATTCAATATCAAAGAGGGGAAAACTAGATAACTTCTCTCAACCCTAACAAGCAATCATACAAGCAATTCATATACTCAAACTTCCAACACCATTAATGCATTCAACAACCAACATTCAAGCACAATAAATGTACAATATCAAAGCATTAAATAGCTCATATATAGTTATCAAGACATGGGCTTAGAAACCTTAATCAATTGCTCCCAAGACTCAGTTTAGCTAATACAAATCATAGTAACATTCATGGACAAATTCATGGATTAAGAAAGAGAGTAAAGATGAAGAAGATGAGGAACCTAAGGTTTTTTGGAGAGAGTTTTCGGCCAAGAAAAAGTTAGGAATGAAAATAAGATAAGGGGTATTTATGGTACAAGTTTGGTTAAGAATAAGTCAAAAAGAGAGCAAGGCACGGGGGCTGAAGCGGTCGGGCACCAACGAAGCCCCCTAGCGCACGACTATGGGAGTGCAGGGGTTGGCTACTCGTTTCAATTCAGCAAGCTGAATCCCTCTTGTTGCTTTGGGCACGCAGTTGAGCGCGCGGGCTGTGCGCCTGGTTTTTTACCCGGCTGGTCTTTGCATCGGTTGGCCGACCTTCTTTCTTCAAATTTGGACTTTTCTTCTCCACATTGTGTTGGCCTTCACTTCTAAACTCTTATATTACTTGTGAATCTTCATTCTTGATATTCCATCATGAACATGATCATAAAAGACCTTCCAAAAATACCTTAAACTAGAGACTTAAGATATAACTCCTAAATCATCATCATAACTTTCTTACCAACAAAGTATCCATTATCCTTATATAAAAACCTAATCAATTACAAATATGAGTTTCAAGTGTGCTAAAAATATTACATGAGCACATCACTCACAAGGTCATAATTCCATTAGATTCAAAGTAGGTTACGAAACGGACGATTTAGACATGAAAACTAAAATGGTCATCTAAACCCCTTATGATGTAAACCTACCTAAATCTAGCAATATTCCAACAAAAAAAAATAACAAAAGAGATGTTAAATGCCTCGAAAAATATGTGCATTTGACGTCTCATCAAAGAACAAAAACTAAATGAAATAATAAACAAAAATACAAAATTTATAGGCCCCGGGAATTATAAAAATTAAAAGTTGAAAATAAATGAAATAAAAGTGAATTACTCATCAAAGTATCACGCCGAAATAGTTAACGAAAACCAGTGACCTCGTCAAAAAAATTTTGCTGGAAAAACTCTAATTAATAACATAATATATTTAGAGATGGTCTCTCGTGAGACCGTCTATATGAATCAGGATATTTCTAATTGATCTATTGAAAAATTCCAAACCTTATCTAAAAAATTGTTGAAACTTTTGGGGATTCATAATTTTGAACTACTTGTCGTGGGATCTTAACTTTAGCTTATATGTCTGGTAAGATGCACTACGTATTCTAACTTGTAGGTTTTTGATTCTATCCTAAGGATGTAGATTTTTACATGCATGTTATTGACCTTGATATAGATGTGATCTTAACAAGTTAGGGTTCCTCTTGATACCAAACAATGATGATTGTGTCGAGGCTCTCTATGCCTATGCCAAGATTGGTTCCTTAGTCAATACCGCCATTCATGAAAAAATTTCAAGGGTTTGCATAAATTTTTTATATGCTAAAACTGATGCTTCATTATTAAAGTGTGCAATAGTAAGGTTCTGGTGTCTGGTATGAGTTTCTCAACCAATTGGCAAAGTTTACCCTTGCTACCGCAATTGTGTTCCTTATGGTTTCAATGCCCTTACCCCAATAATTAAAAATATGGTTGATGAGAGTGACTAGGAGGTTGACTCCATCTTTCCTTTGGCCATTGTTGCTTATTAACTGGTTAAAGAATTATCACATTGCCTATGGTATCAACCCATTTATGCTGGGTCATTTCCGCAAGTTGGCTTCTAATATATTTAATTTTATTTGATTGTTGAGATTGATTGATCACCCCTACCTGTTGTGGTTGTTGTTCCGATAAACTCTTTTTGGTTTTTTGGTTTGCTTTAATAAGACTTTCACCACAAGGTTTCTTGTTGCTCTACTGTGGAGCTTGATCTGTAAAATACGTGCCACTAATGGTTACTTTCCGGAACCACGACAATACACTTCCTAATAGGTGACATTTTTATTCTCCATTGTAGTTTCTTCATGAGTGTTATTAGAAAATGTATTTTTCTATACGCTCTCCATAGCCAAAATCGGCACAAGATCAACCAAAGATCCTCCCTTGACCATCGAACTTGAAGGAACGGTGGAAATGTGAGGGATTGACACCCCCTCCCTCCTATTGTGGCTCCAATGTTTAAGTCAGTAAATGTTTTAGGAAGGTGATATTATTTACATACCATTGAAAGAGACATGTGACATTCTTTTATAGACATGACAATCCTCTAATTGTGGTAGGATATGTCTTCACTATGGAATGGGATTTACTATGGTAATGTTCCTTGAATTAAGGAATCAGATTACTTGTAGAGGAAGTATTATGCTCGCGAGATGTAGAACCTTTTTGTCGGATTCATCTGTAGAAGTTGACTCCATCTTTCCTTTGGCCAATTGTTACTTATTAGTTGGTTAAAGAATTATCACATTGTCTACGGTATCAACTCTTTGTGTTGGGTCGTTTCCGCTAGTTGGATCCTAATCTTTTTAATTTCATTTTATTGTTAAGGCTGATTACCCCCCAGAGTTGTGGTTGTTGTCGTTCCAATAAATGTTTGCTGGTCTTTTGGTTTTCTTTAATAAGATTTTCAACATAAGGTTTCTTATTGTTCTACCGTGGAGCTTCATTGGTAAAATACATGCCACTAATGGTAGTTTTCTAGAACCTCAACAATCCACTTCCTGGTAGGTGAATATTTTATTCTTCATTGTAGTTTCTTCATGGGTGTTATCACAAAATGTGTTTTTCTATGCACTCCGCATAGCCAAAATCACTTGATTGAACCTTACCTCGTCGCCATAAGATCAACCAAAGATCCTCCCTCGACCCTCAAACTTGAAGCAACGGTGCAAATGTGGGGGATTGACCCCCCCCCCATTGTGGCTCCAATGTTTAAGTCGGTAAAGATCTTAGGAAGCTGATATTGATTGCGTACCGTACAAAGAGACATGTAACCTTTTTCTATAGACATTCCAATCCTCTAATTGTGGTAGGATGTATCTTCAATATGGAATGAGATTTTCTATGGTAATATTCCTTGAATTAAGGAATCAGATTACTTGTAGAGGAAGTATTATGCTCGCAAGATGTAAAACCTTCTGGTCAGATTCATCTGGCGACCTACCTTGTTTTTGGGATTAAGGCCTTTAGGCCCTCAGTGAGGTACTCCGGTCGAATTCGTATAAGACCCTGAAGGTGGTCTAATAAAAAAAAGTATTGAATTCAAAAATTAAGTTTTATTTACCATGGTAAAGTTTGTATGTGATTATTAACATGCAAGTATTAGAAATAAATTTAGAAGGTATTATCGCACTAACAGTGATACATAAATTAGGTTTCTAAATGAAAGTTAGTTTGTGATTATGTTATTATTTTTGTTAATCTACTGAAATTGAGATATCGTACTAATGTATAGATTATTTTTCATCCAATTTTTTTTATCCTTTTCAAATATAAATAATGAGCATATTTTCAAATGTGTTGTTTGTATATTTTTCCTATAACATCTTGATTTTGGACAAGCTGACAAGTGTACGTACTGAAGTTAATTTCAACAATGACAACGATGAACCCTCTTTTTTCAAATAATCAATCGTATAATTTATGTTTAGTATTTAAAAAAATGTAAAGTGCGTGTTTTCTCAACAAGAACACAAGTCATATTTGTTAGACATAATTTATCCCTCTACGACGTGTTCATTGTCAGAAGAAGTACTTCGTAGAATACTTGAAATCAAATGTCATTATTATTTTAATTTATATTGAGTTTTTTTTACATTATTTTAAATATATATTGAATTTGTACTTATAATTTTCACACATGTAGCTACCATGTAGCATATTAATCTTGTCCTAACTATACAATTCATTTTTAATTGGGTGGATGGCCGTGAAGAAATTGGGTGGCATGGATTCATGACCCCACTCATAGTTTTTGTGGGGACATTTAATAAGGATCGCGAGGCAACTTTTGTTGATAACCACACTGCTTGGAGGTTGTAATAGAGAGCTCATAATCTTAGGTTTCAAATTATATCTGGCAGGCGGCTTAGATCAAGTCTGAGTTGATTATCCCCATGTCAACACATACGGAGTATGAGATTCCACCGGTGCATCAGATATACACCACTAGCAACACCAAAGTAGTGGCCAAACCATAAAGTATGTTATTAATGGTAAAATACGTTTGGATTGTTATGGTGAGAATTTACTTTCAGTAATTATGAAGCCGTGCGAAAATCAATTGATGTTGAAAATATCAGTGTTGTTGATGTTACTAACACACTCGCCAAAGAATATATTGAGAATTAATTATAACAGGATAAGCAAGAATTTGTTTGCCAAATATTTGATCGATTTTGACATAAAAGTGCTTTACACATGCACACATTATAGCATGCACGACATGTGCAGATATTAGAAAGTGTATGACTCATGCACATATTTTAAAATGTATGCAATGAAATTATGTTATATCTATAACTATTTATGATAATTTACTAACGAGGAATTTGTGTACACTATCAAATCAAAAAGTAGATTCTAATAATTACTTTCCCTCAAACTCTTTATTGGATATTCTTATTTTCCATGTCTATTGTTCATGCGTGTTCTTTCAACTTTGTATATAAAAACTTTCAACTTTATAAATTTCATGGCTTATGCTCATATCGAGTGACAAAATGTGCAGTTACAAGCTTTTGTAACTATTCTGGCATTGACTCGTCAATTTGGGTATTGACCGGATCTAAAATGATGAAAATACCCTTCTCCTATAAGCTTAAAATAACATTTTCTATGTTTTAATTTTTTCTTTTTTAAATATAGGGGGTAAAATCACCATTTCCCTAATTTTCGATCAAATCTCTCATTGACAATTGAAGTCAACGACGCATATACATCATAGAGTTAGAGTTATTTTGACACATTCTCATTTTGCAGAGTTATATTGGCACTTTCATTTTAAAGTTAGCGTCATTTTAACACTTGACTCTAAAAACAATATTATAAGCATCCTATAGGAAATCAAATTACATTTTTTAATAATCAAACAAGGATCGAAAAATGACACTCCCGATAAAATATAAGAATGGACAATTGTACCTAATCTTACCCTTTTGTGATGACCTCTCCACCTTCGTTGATGCGCATGTGTCTTGCACATTGATATTCCATCACACATATGCATGTGTACACACTTTGGCATAAAAACCTATCACACATGTGAATGTATTGTGCACTTAACATCAAAATCCATCACATATATTTTGGACAAATAATTTTTTAATCGGCCAAAATATTTACATGATGAGGAAATGTTTGTATTTAATTAATTGTACAAAAATTGAGGGAAATTTAGATTATTTTTTCCTTAATTACCTAAAGGGAAAATTATTAGGAGTTGTATTGATATTTTATTTTGGATAAATCGTCCATATGACGAGAGTTTATAGGATTCTCATCCCAGTTCTATTAAACTCAATTTTGCACAATGTGCGATTCAAGCAAATGATGTTATGAGATAAACCGATTTACAAAGAGGAGCAAGCTAAATATTACAATTCCAATTTAAGATCTTAGTGGAAATAAGAGGGATACATAAAGGTACTCGATATTACAATTCTAAACAAAGGCCTGTGGAAATGAGAAGGGTACACAGACGATAAGTGGTTTTCATTGTGTAGCTGTCAAATAGGATCGACCCAATCCTCCCAAATAGAACCAATCAGAGTGAACCATAAAATGAAACACACACAAAATGTTGCATCCACACTTCTTATCAAACATCAAGGAAATCAAAATAGAGAAAATAAGCACCCCAACTAAACATCTAGTCTGTCTCCATTTAACCCGTTAAGACCATTTCCCTGAACTAGGGTACTAAACTACCCGCTTTAACTGCCAAAATAATTGACGATGAATAAAAAATATTTATAATGTATAGAATCATCTCTAACTCGACCCTAGAAGGATGTAAAGACCAGTTAACTCGAACAAACATTATGATTTTCCTGAACTTCTTAATAGACCAAAGTCAATCCTCAGAAATAAAAAGTATCTCCAGAAGTATGTTAGTTTATCGACTTTGACTTGTATTTGTCCTTACCGTATTGAATGTTTGGATAACAAATCTGAATAGTTACATTTTATCCAAAAAAGGTCGCCGGAAAAAGATACATGCACATGGACAGTTTCTATCTGATACTTAAATCCAAAAACCATTTTAAATGCTTCCCATTTTTTAACCTAGAGAAAAAAATAAAAAAGTTGTAAGAACGAAAACTAAATGAAATGAGATAACAAAATACAAAATTTATAGCCTTCCACCCTAAAAATTTTAAAAATTAAAATTTGAAAATAAATGAAAATAAAAGTGAATTACTCATCGAAGCACCACGACCTCGCCGAATAAGTTAACGGAAACTAGTGATCTCATCAAAAGAAATTTTGCTGAAAAAACTCTAATTAATAACATAATATATTTAGGATGGTCTCCTGTGAGACAGTCTATATTAATTGGAATCTTTCTAATTGATCTACTAAAAATTCCAAACCTTATCTAAAAATTTGGCAAAACTTTTGGGGATTCGTAATTTTGGACTACTTGTTGTGGGCTCTTAACTTTAGCTTATTTGTCCTGTAAGATGCACTAAGTATTCCGAACTATAAGTTTTTTATTCTATCCTAAGGATGTAGATTTTGACATGCATGTTATTGACCTTGATATAGATGTGAGCTTAACAAGTTAGGGTTCCTCTTGATACCGAACAACGGTGACTGTGTCGAGGCATTTTATACCTATGCAAAGATTGGTTCCTTGGTCGATACCGCCTTGTAACCTTCGTAATTCAAGAGCTTGCATAAATTTTTGATATGCTAAAACTAGATTAATTCTTGCATAAGGTTCTGGTGTCTGGTATGGGTTTCTCGACCAATTGGCAAAGTTGACCCTTGCTACTGCAATTGTGTTCATTAGGGTTTCAGTGTCCTTACCCCAATCATTGAAAATATGGTTGATGAGAGTGACTAGGAGGTTGACTCCATCTTTCCTTTGGCTAGTTGCTTATTAACTGGTTAAAGAATTATCACATTGCCTACAATATCAACCCATTTGTGTTGGGTCGTTTTCGCAAGTTGGCTCCTAATCTGTTTAATTTTATTTGATTGTTGAGGTTGATTGATCACCCCTCACGAAGTTGTGGTTGTTGTTCCGATAAATTCTTACTGGTCTTTTGGTTTGCTTTAATAAGACTTTCACCATAAGGTTTCTTGTTGTTCTACCATGGAACTTGATTGGTAAGATACGTGCCACTAATGGTTCTAATCTAGAACTTCGACAATCCACTTCCTGGTATGTGACTTTTTTATTCTCTATTGTAGTTTCTTCATGAGTGTTCTCTGAAAATGTATTTTTCTGTACACTTCCCATGGCTAAAATCACTTGATTGAACCAAAGATCCTCCCTTGACCATCGAACTTGAAGGAGCGGTGGAAATGTGGGGGATTGACTTGTTGTGACTCCAATGTTTAAGTCAGTAAAGGTCTTAGGAAGGTGATATTGATTACGTACCATAAAAAGAGACATGTGACCTTCTTTTATAGACATTCCAATCCTCTAATATTGGTAGGATGTGTCTTAAATATGGAATGGGATTTACAATGGTAATATCCCTTGAATTTAGGAATCAAGTTACTTGTAGAGGAAGTATTATGCTCATGAGATGTAGAAGCTTCCGGTCAGATTTATCTATCAAAGTTGACTCCATATTTGCTTTGGCTTTTTGTTGCTTATTAGTTGGTTAAAGAATTATCACATTGCCTACGGTATCAACTCTTTGTGCTTGGTTGTTTCCACTAGTTGGCTCCTAATATTTTTAAATTTGATTTGATTGTTGAGGTTGATTGACCACCCCCCTCAGACTTGTGGTTGTTGTCATTCCAATAAATGCTTGCTGGTCTTTTGGTTTGCTTTAATTAGACTTTCACCATAAGGTTTCTTATTGTTCTACCGAGGAGCTTGATCGGTAAAATACGTACCACTAGTGGTTGTTTTCTAGAACCTCGGAAATTCACTTCTTGGTAGGTGAATTTTTTATTCTCCATTGTAGTTTCTTCATGAGTGTTATAAAAAATGGGGTTTTATATACACTCCCCAAAGCCAAAATCACTTGATTGAACCTTATCTCGTTGACATAAGATCAACTAAAGATCCTCCCTCAACCCTCGAACTTCAAGGAACGGTGGAAACGTGGGGGATTGACCCCCCTATTGTTGCACGAATGTGTAAGTCAGTAAAGATCTTAGGAAGGTGATATTGACTACGTACAGTATAAAGAGACATGTGACCTTCTTTTATAGACATGTCAATCCTCTAATTGTGGTAGGATGTGTCTTCAATATGGAATGAGATTTACAATAATATTCCTTGAATTAAGGAATCATATTACTTGTAGAGGAACTATTATGCTCGTGAGATATAGAACCCTCTGGTCCGATTCATCTGGCGACCTGCCTTGTTTTTGGGATTAATTCCTTTCGGCCCTTAGTGAGGTACTCATGTCGAATTCGTGCAAGACCCTGAAGGTGGTCTAATAAAAAAGTATTGAATTCAAAAATTAAGGTTTATTTACCATGGTAAACTTTGTACGTAATTATTAACACGCGAGTAGTAAAAATGAATTAAAAAGGTATTATCGCACTAACAATGATACATAAATTAGGTTTTCTCAATGAAAGTTAGTTTGTGATTATTTTATTATTTTTGTTAATCTACCGAAATTGAGATATCGTATTAATGTAGAGATTATTTTTCATCCCATTTTTTAAAATCTTTTTAAAATATAAATATTGAGTATATTTTCAAATGTGTTGTTGGTATATTTTTTCCATTACATTTTGATTATGGACAAGCTAACAAGTGCATGTTGTTGAAGTTAATTTCAACATTGGCAATGACTTAACCCTCTTTTTTCAATTAATCTCTCTTATAATTTATGTTGTTTAAAAAAATATCTGTAAACTGTGTGGTTTCTCAACAAGAACACTACTCATATTATCATATTACTTAGACACAATTTATCTATCTACGATGTGTTCATGTTTAGAAGGAGTACTTCATAGAATACTTGAAATCAAATATCATTATTATTTTTAATTTATATTGAGTTTTTTTTTACATTATTTTAAATTTACATTGAATTTGTACTTATAATTTTCACACATGTAGCTACCATGTAGCATGCACATTGCCATATTCATATTAATCTTGTCCTAAATATACAATTCATTTTCAATTGGGTGGCATGGATTCATAACCCCACTCATAGCTTTTGTGGGGACATTTAATAGGGCTCGCGAGGAAACTTTTGCTGATGGCAACACCTCTCGGAGGCTATAATAGAGAGCTCATCATTGTAGGTTTCCAAATATATCCGGTAGGTGGGCTTAGATCAAGTCCGAGTTGATCCTCCCTATGTCAACACAAATGAGATTCCTCCGGTGCATTAGATATACACCACTAGCAACACCATAGTAGTGGCCGAAACCATAAGTTATGTTATTAATGGTAAAATACTTTTGGATTGTTATGGTGAGAATTTATTTTCAGTAATTATGAAGCTGTGAGAAAAACAATTGATGTTGAAAATATCAGTGTTGTTGATGTTACTGGCACACTTGTCAAAGAATATATTGAGAATTAATTATAGCAGGATAAGAAAGAATTTGTTTGCCAAAGATGTGATCGATTTTGATATAAAAGTGCTTGACACATGCACAAATTATAGCATGCACACGTCGTGCACATATGAGAAAATGTACGACCTTTGCACATATTTTAAAGTGTATGAAACATGCACGTATCTTCTTTTTAATCAACACAAGATAAGTCAGGATGTCTATATCGAATTAGGTAGCGTAGAACTCTATTGTTTCTCAATTGAGAGTTACCTATAAGAGGTAGGGCTAGTTATCAAACAACATCGATGAATGACCGAGATGTTGTTTGATAAAGTCGGGGCTGTCAATTATTGCCTGTTATAATTTTTACACCACCCAAAAATGCATTACACTCAACGGATCATAGGAAAATATTTCAGAACATGAATCCACTTAATCATGAAATTGGGAAATTTTTATGCGAGTTCAGGGGGTTTCTGATTTGTTTTAAAATTCATCCCTATAACCTCTTTTAATCAAGGTCGTGATTTTATGTTACATCAACCTAATAGTTACAATTAAACTATATTATACATATAACTATTTATGATCATTTAGCTACGAGGAATTTGTGTACACTATCAAATTTAAAAGTAGATTCTAATAAGTACTTTCCACCAGTCTCTTTATTGGATATTCTTATTCTCCATATCTATTGTTCATGTGTGTTCCTTCCACTTTGTACATAAAAAATTAAAATGAAAACAAAATTTTTTAAAAAAAGATTATAAACATCCTATATGAAATCAAACTACTTTTTTCTAATCCAAAAAGGATTTAAAAATTACTCTCCCGATGAAAGTTAAAGTTCACTATTGTATCTAATCTAAATCTCAAGTTTAAACACCTCCATTTTCATCGATGTGCATGTGTCGTGCACAATGACATAATAATCCATCACATATGTTCATGTGTCGTGCACATTGGCATAATAATCCATCACATATGTCCATGTGTTGTGCACATTGGTATCCAAATCATGAAACTAATTTACTGATAAATATTTATTTGTCGATGATACCTAAATTTTTTATCTAATGGGGACATTTTGCTTTAATATTACAACAATTTTGAATGAAAATTCTATATTTCTCCTTAATGACCTTTAAGGGAGCACTATTAGAAGTTGTATTGATTTAACAAATCTATTTTGTAATATCCGAATTATGTTTAATTGCTCATTCTTAAGTTAATTAATAGATCAATATAGATTTATTCACACACTCACATATATGTTATTACTAATGAAAAATAAATCTAAAACAAACTTAACTTATCTCACATAAGAAAAATAAATTAAACATCATCAACGAAGCTCATCTTCTATGTGTCATTAGTTTCATCAAGAACATGGAACTTCAATAAGCTCATTTCAATGCCCTATATCATAATCAAGCCAATGATGTTAGCACTCATTCTTTTTCTTAAAAGACTATTAAAATACTCAAAAGGATAATAATGTGGGAGGTCGTCGTTGCACCTCTCAAATGTACTATTTTTAAGCCCTAAAGTACTCTTAACTACAATTAAGTAGATAATGGTAAGTCGGGGTCGTCCACGGAGACAAGGGATTTTCCTAAGCGTTTGCTCATGTAATGGTAAATACTATACTAGATATAAAGATATACTTACATATAAAAGGTTATAAAAAGGAGGGGTTTTGGTTTGGTCTAAGTTATCAATTTAAAGACAAGTTACACTAGCAAACCATACAAATCTACTAAATAAACAACAATTACTAAGACG
>JAULKM010074635.1:0-11818 GCA_032355605.1 Rubia tinctorum
CAATTCACCCTTATGTTCAGTGATTGGAGAGAGATTGGGGTTAGAGGGAAGCGAATTGGAGAGGGGAGGTGGACGTGTTGTGAGAGTTTGAGCATATGAGAGGCCTTGGTTGAGGGGTGGTGGCTCCGCCATGAATGGCGGAGCAGGGCGGAGAGGGGGCGGTAAAGACCGTTAACAGACGTTATCAACGAAGTTTCAGAGAGAGCGTAAGTTTCAGAGAGAGAGCGTGACAATTTTTGTGTCAATTTAACTAATGAACTCAATTGTTTTCAAGCTTCCTTATTGGGAGTATTTGGATGTTAGACAGTGTCTCGATGTCATGTACATTGAGAAGATTGTTTTTGATTCTTTGGTTGGGACATTTTTATATATTCTAAGGAAAACAAAGGATGGGCTGAAGGCTAGGCTTGGTTTGGTTAAGATGGGAATTTGGAAGAATCTAGACCCAGTGACTTTGGGTGATAATTGTTATTTGCCCCCTGCTTGCTATTCCATGTCGCAATGGGAGAAGAAATATTTTTGCTACACACTTAGTAGTGTGAAGGTACCGCGTGCATTCTCTTCCAACATTAGTACTTTCTTGTCAATTGAGAAGTTGATGTTGGTTGGGTTGAAGTCACATGATTGTCACAACTTAATGCAAGAGCTGAATGCCATTGCCATACAATGTAAGATTGTGCATTACAAATCTTTGTTTTGTTCTTCAAGTCCATTTTTTACAAAAGCATTAGCATTTCAAAGTTGGATAGGGTGCAAGTAATGATTGTTGAAGTGTTGTGTCAGATCGAAATATATTTCCCTCCCTCATTATTTAACATTATGGTCCATTTCATTGTCCATCTTGTGAGGTAGATAAATCTACGTGGTCCATTTTGTTTTTGAGATGGATGTACCCATTTGAAAGGCACATGAAAATATTCTAACATTTTGTCAAGAATCGGTACAGACGAGATGCAAGTATCGTGCAACGGTATGTGACAGAAGAAGCCATCGAGTTTTACACGGAGTATATGAAGGAAGTTGAATCTGTAGGTGTTCCGACATGTAGGAATAAGGGTAGGTTGGAAGGTATAGGTGCTAGACCTGAGAAACTCTTTAATCCTTGAGCTGAAGATTTATTTAATGCCCATCTATATGTTCTGCACAACCAAGAAGATGTATTCTCCCCACATAGATATTCATATGGATTCCACAAGAGTGGGGCACCCTAATTTCAACGAAGCTCAAGTCCTCCAATTACACACTAGAACATTTGCTACATGGTTGATAGATCACGTAGATGTCGGTGATCATCCTCCGAAAGTTAAATTGTTGGTACATAGACCATTGATAATTGTTCTTTCTTATGGTGGCTATGACATTGATGGTTTCACATTTTCCACAAAATCAATGGATTATAACAATGTATCTCCAAATAGTGCAATGTTCCTAGTGTTCAAAACTTTTCATGATGGTAGTGGGAGTGACGACAGTCCAATGTACCCCCAAACTGTTACCTCAGAGTGATTTATGATATTTGAGAGCTTGACTATGTCACTATACGGGTCCCCATATTTAAATGTCAGTGGGTTGATATTAACAATGGACAACGGACCAAGGATATGGACTTTGCCCTTGTCAATAGAAGTTAGATTAGTTAGGAAGACAATCAATTCATAATTGTGTCCTAAGCGTACTAGGTTTTTTATGTTAGGGATCCTGTTGATCACAGGTGGGAGATTGTTGTCGAAAGAAAATGTGTTTCTTTCGAATAAAATGAATTAGAGGAAATTATAGGATTCATGCAACACACTTTGAATGGTGGATTTGATGATGCGAATTTTCTTGAGGAGGACGATCAGAGTCTGCATAGTTTTATTGGCTGCACTGATCACGATGAAGGTACATGGGTCAATGTTAGGGGGATGATAACATGAAGAAAAAAATCAAAGAATGTTGTGAGGAAAAGTAAGCAGAAGTAGTGTCGTGGAATTTGTTGTCAGTCATTACTTGATTTTTGGTATACTAAAATTCTCATATGCATCTTGATTTAATATGCCTTGTAACCGATATCATGTAAGAGGAAATCACAATCATCATCATTTAAAAATGTTGAATCCATAACAAGAAAATAAAAGAAACAGTATAATTAAAGTAACATTCGTTGTACTAGTACTAAAAATCTGTCTAACATAAACTAGAAATCACACAAATTATCAAAAATATCATTCAACATTATCAGCTTTAATGTTTCCTATGGAAGTCGATTGGTAGAGTCAAGGATGGGAGGTAGAAGCAAGGTGGTGCTCGTAAGCTCTATGCAATTTTTCCATAAACCAAATCTTTGCCTTCATTGCATTCAATTCCTTTTGTATCCATTTTTAACAATCCTTGAAACCTTCAAAATACGTCTTCTTTTTAACTGCACAAAATCGTGTAGAATAATTTGTCTAAATACATGGTGAATAAAATGTAAACAAAAATTAATGAAACTAAATGTCACTAACCTTCTTAAATTTATGACCTCTTACTTACCTCAGATGCTTCGGCTGTCATATGATACCACTTCCTATTGTTAAATACCCAATTCTTCTTATTTAAATAAGTCTTGTCGAAAAGATTTGACCCTTTTTCCTCCCTGCTAATTATCAATCCCTCAATATCCTTCAATATGATGGTGATCAAGTTCCCATACGGAAGGTTCTTGACCACCTTCTTCGAAGTGGTAACCCACAACGCATGCCCAAATATTTCCTCCCTTGGGTTGATCTTCCTACCCTCAATTATGTAATAGAATAACATGAGTGTCTTATAGTTGGGCTCTGTTACATGTTTGCACGAGGGAACCAAACTTCTAGCAATAATCTCATAGGTAATACATTAGTCAATATTTAAATGAGTGAGATTAAAAGTTTTCAGCTTTCCTAAATCCTCCCTATCACGTTAGAAATACCTCTCACTACAGTCAACTGAATCAATATAGGGGTAATTGACATGTAACAACCTTCTCCCTACGTCCCACATCATCCGAAGGACCTTCGTTATCCTCTGGAAAAACACTTTCCAGGTGTCGATATGGTCACTCTAACAATTTATTAATAGTCAATGGGCTAGCTTGGATGTCAATCCCCCCCCCCACTCTAGTATCATAGTCCCCCATTAGCAATTAAATGCAAATTCGCATAAAATTGACAAGTCAAATCAAAGTATGCACTTTCAGTACATGAAATCAACCTCTCAATATGTTGTTCACAAAATTTTGAAAGGGAGTCGGCTAATCCTATGTCTAGGTATTCACTAAAGTCTAAAATATAACAATATAGTAGTTTCCCCTAATCACGCAAAACCTAATATCGAGTTTGGGTAAAAAGCAAGACAAACCTTGTTTCATCAACGTGGGGAGTGTGACCAGTGGATCAAGAGATCTTTCAATTTTGCGGCTTGCTCCTCCTATAGCTATGATTCTTGTGTAGATTGTTGTAATTGGAGGGTGAGGGTTCGTTTTCCACTTCGTAAGGGCTTAGCTACGGTTTTTGATTTGGGGATTTAGATGAAAATGATGTTGACTATATTTTTTCATAGGGCAACCAATTTCAAGTTTGGAAATAAAAAGTTGGCTATTAGTAAATAAGTGGCAAAGAGCTTTAGAGTTCAGACGTTATTTAAGCTAAGAAATAAACGCGAGCTTTGTTTGACCCGAGAGAGGACAAAAATGACACCTGATCCGGAAGTAACATTTCCAAGTTCCTAAATGAAATTCTCTCTTCTAGTCATTTGGAGCCGTACAATTTACGAGATTGAAAGGTCGTCTGTTGATTAACTCTAAGAAAAGACACACTTCAAAATTCAGAAGCTTGTCCGGTCATTTGGTTATTTTTCCAAACTTTTCTCAAATATTTCATTGCTACATACACTCAATTAGGTTCTAATCCTTGGCTAACAAGGTCAAAAATCCAAGTACACATGAACAATCATTAAAATAGAGCAAATCAATTTTACTAAGCAAGTCATTTCCTAAAATGTCTTAAATCAATTCTTAAAAATACATGAAATTCCAAATTTAAAACAAATCCTTCTACAACAGTATCTTATCATTCCACAGTTCATTAAACCTTAAAAACCTCCCATTACACTTCTTCAAACATTGCTTCAATGTCTGGGGTCTTCCTCCTTTAATTCCCCCTCTTGAGTTTAATTTTCTGCCCCCACATTGCCCCTGAGAGTTTGGTCTCCGCCAACGATGACACTCCCCCCATATCTTCCTGGATCACCATCTTCACCGCTCTTTGAGATGATCTGCTTGAAGTTTGGTGGCTCTTCATCTTCGCTCAATTCTAGGTGAAATCCTTGGGATTCTATGAATATCACATGGTGTGTATGCAAACAGGTCAACATCTCGTGGTTCTTGAACACGTTTGCGTAAAGACAGTCAAAATACTTTCCAAGCCTTGCCTTTCATCCATTATGGGATTCTGTCTATTAAACACAATTAACAAAAATTAAATATAGTTTTCAAGTTATCATAAATTTCAATTACTAAAATATGCTAGTATATACTCACGGGAGCTCGATGCATAAGCTCTATAAACGGTTGCGTCGCGACCCCTTTTAACACTCTTTTCTGCATGACCGGGAAGTGGTCTATACTCCCACTTGTTGTCATAGCCGAGTCTAAGATTTTTGTGCTGGAACCACCCCTTATCGTAGTAATCCATGCAGAGATCCCTATCATGTGGCTGTACTCCCACCTTTTTAAGCATAGCTTTGATTAGAACACCATACAAACAGTCCTTATTTGAATTCATAGCCTTTAGCATGAATGAGATAATGGTATAGTCGAGGTTTATCGGGATCCCCACCATAACATAGTATAACACCATTAGGTTCGCAATAGTTGGCTCGCAAGAATGGCCACCCATCGGCACAACGTTTAGACAAATCCACTCATAAATGAGATGCTGCTCAACGGTCTACATGCTAGTGTCATAGCATTCCGCCTACCCCATGGTAGACTCTACCCTCTTAAAATGTTTTTTTGCCACCGCGATCGGACAAAGTGGGGTTGATTCGGTTATGGACGACTACGACCGTGTGTGTAAATTTCTAAGGGACCATGGGGATCATCAGGTCTTAATTTTTTGGGGAAAGGGTAGGAGCAACGTATGGATTCATATAGTATATGTTTTGTCACAACAATTGTTTTCCCATTCACCCTCTTAATATAATGCTAGTTCTTACTTTGACTTAAATTGGTGTAAACTTTTATTACCTCGTCAACATGGTAATATAGTTTTAATATTCATAACCTTTCTCTTTGAAAAATCAACATACCTCAGCTTGGCATAGTCATTGAAGAATTTCAGCAATATATTGATATCCGTGAAAGGGCAATGCCTTTGATCGTCTGCCTTTGACCTATGTCCCTTGCTTTTATGGGTCATTGCTAATTGGGGGTCTGGAGTTGAATTGGGGAAATCCTATTCTGGGGTTTGTAATTGGGGAAATTGAAATGGGAGGAAGTTGGCTGAGGGGGATTTTTGCTCGATATGTAGCCCGGTTTTTTACCATTAAATACCACTTCCAAGCTATGAAGTAGTTCAATCGTTCCTTTTATGGAGAGCGGAAAAATTTCCGAGCTCGTAAGCCACTCCCCTGCCATTTTTGAGTTCAGAAATGCCCTAAGTCACAAAAAATAGGTCAAAAGGGGTTTCGTAAGGACATTTAATATCCTTTCAAAGCCCCTGCAAATTTTCCCCCATTTTCACCTCCGAAAACCACCCAAACCCTACCTTAAATTCCATATCACCTCCACTCTAACATCTCGTCTACACTTGATTTGAGGTATGTGTTCATAATCTAGTTCATCATTTGTCTCTTCTATTCCAATTTCTTTACACAATTTTTTCATTTCTTTTGGGATTTTTTGTTCTTTTAGGATCAAGGTATGAATGAAATTTTAATGATAAATGTATAAAGAAAAAATATTAGTCTTCTCTTCATTTTAGAGTTAGGGTTTACATTTGTTAAAACAAAAACTTGGAAGTGGAAGGGATTAAATTGTTTGCCTACAAGGGTTAGTGATATTTTTAATTTATATGTTGTGTGGAATTTGTAGATTAATTCTATTTGTGTAGTATATTAGGGTTTTGGTGTGTTCACGGTTGTAGATGAGTAAATTTTGCATTTGAATGGAAATCCTAAGTTTAGTGCTTGGTTTTTTTGCTTGATCTATGAAATTTGTACTAAATGCTAGGTTATTTAATAGGTTCATTGCCTCAATTTTATTTATTAAATTAGAAGATGATATGTTTTTTTCTATATTTATTGCTTTAATATCAATGATTTGTGATATGTGTTGTACATGTCATTTGCGTAGGGTTTAAGTGGAGATTTGCTTTTCTTATACGTTATATGTTTGGTGTATTATAAATAGAATTATAATGAAGCTAGATTTATTAATTTTTTGATTTATTTGTGAATATAGCATACAAAATATCTAGTAAAAGGACTCGTGATGATGTTTCACTTTCCCGAAATAGAAATACCACAACAACAGACCACGATATGGTTGAGGATGACGAATCTGAGGAGTAGGAATATCACGAACTCATTGTAGAACATTAGAACATAGAATGGCTAGGAAAAAGTTAACCTCGTTGATATTTAACAAATTGAGCAAGTGTTTGTCAGCCCAACGTGCTAAATGGTAAAGTTGGGTTGCGAACATTGCTCGGACGAGGGTGCACATCATCTACAATAGTTGGCATGATGTCTCGAAAGACTAAAAGGACACATTATGGTTGGAGCACAAGGTAGCGTTTGTGAGGCATTATTCCCCCATATTGACTCTACGTTGTTGAAAATTTTCATGAGGCCATTTAACGTCGAAGCACCAGACATGGGGGATTTGCGGAAGAAGGCTATGTTGATGATGTCTAAGAATTGACAGGAACATAAATACAATTTATCAAGTGACTACATTTTTATCAATAAGAGAGGTGATCATCCTTGGCTAACTTGCACTCACATTGAATCGGAGAGTTGGGAGATCCACAAGAAAAGGTCTTGCAGAACAGGGATAACGTTAGTAAAAAAATAATATCTAATTTTTAGAGTTTTTGAATTTATATGTATATAGTGATGACATGACTCTAACATCCTAACTTAGGGTAAAAGGGAAGAAAAGAAACGGCTTGATAGAAATAGAGCTAGTGAAAGAACATCTTGAAAGAGATGTGCAGATTTCAATTGAGAGAAGCATGGCCAAAGATGAGGCAAGGGCTTCGGTCCAACCAATCAACGTGGATAATATTGAGAGGTGCGATTTATTCCTAACAGAATGACAAACAAAAAAGGTGTTTACGTCAAACGAATTTATAAAACAAGACATTCTAATTTGTAAGTTCGTGCAACACACCAGGCTTGTCCTTCGGGACAATTTATATGATTTGATGCCCGATTTGACACCTCTAACAAGGGGATCACAAAATTCATATTTAACATATATTTTGGTGGGGCTGTAGAAATCATGTCTTTAATAGAGAGCTATACATTGATCAAGACATAGACGGCAGACCACTCCACGTACCCGATGGAGTTTTACATGAACTAATGAAACAACATCACTCCGTACCTTTTGCAGATGGTCTATCTAGGGTTTCTTAGGAGAATCCGTTGGTGTTGGGGGCCCCTTTGCCAATTCCAGACAGAGAATGCAAGAAAGTTGGACCCACCCAGAGAATGTTCCTCCTTTGTCTTAGACGACTTATATACGCCGATCCTATCAAGGATCAATACTTGAAGGAAACACAGTAATCGTACTTTTGTTTCTAGTAATTTATCTAACTAACCTTTCTAAACATTGTATACTATCTTGTTCTTATCAAATTTTCAAAAAGGATTCGAAGCCCTACTCGCAAGATGATATCAACAATGTAAGAAATTCTTTGGCTCGACATCTAATTCTCAACCGGTCAGCAATCCTAGTGAATTTTGATATTGTTAGAGTATCATAAGTTTGATAGAAATTGGAGCTTAGAAATGCTGGAATAGATTTCTAGTTGTATCTATTCCTATCTATGGATTATTGCTTGGGTAGTGTAATCTATAGATTTTTTTCAAGGTGCAAGATACTAGCGAGTATTGTATTACATTTCTAGCTATGAATAGGCCTTTTTTCTGGGAACATTAATAGAATAATTTTTTTACCAGAAGAATAGACAGTACTTCCGAGTACAAAAATAGATTTCCCTAATCATTACAATTTTAATACGACTTATTTCAATTTTTGAACTTAAAAATGAAATACGCCAGAATGTTTTCAAGTTCGGAAATGTTGTAGATTTCAAACAAAAGAGAGCCACAAACAAAAATGTGAGGCAAGTCTGGAACCTAAACAAGTTTTCTCAAAGACCCAAAAATAATATTTCCGAGTTCGGAAAAGCGTAAGCTTCCATGTTTGTAAAATGAGTCCATAGTCCGATGAAAGGGAAAATGTTTTCAAACTTGGAAATAATTAAAGGTGGTTCCTCTGCCTTTTTAAAGGCAGTTTTTACCCACCTTCGTCGGTGTTTTTAAGGGAAGTTTTTGGAACCGCCTTTGTTGATGGGAGATCAAAGGAGGAATCAGTAAAGAAACTTTGAAAGTACCTTTAATGGTATGATATAACCTCATTTAATGACCCTCTCTTACACTTGTGGCATAGGGGTATTAGGTTGAACGTTTTCAGTATCGATTTCAATAACTATTTCTAGTTATTTTACTGCACCGATTGCAAGTTCTGGTGTAGAGATCTGGTGTGAATGAACTATTTTGAACCAGTTTTCCTTCTATAGCGGTTTTTCTTACCCAACCATTGTTAGTAGTGAGGCCAAATCTGTCTAATTTTTATACCGATGCTAGTAACTGATTATGGTGACCGGTATGGTATTTTTATCATTAGCACCGGCCTATTTTGTATCTAATTCTAGTAACTGGTCGGTATACCAGTGTTTGTGATGAGACGTGATTTTGATGTTTTCTTAGTACAATAAAGACCCCTTTTAGCTTTTCTTGTTGGTTGTTAGTTCTATTATTTGGTGCTTTATAAAATAAAGGTTTGGAATCATCTTGTGTGGTTGTTTTCCCTAATTTCCTGAGTGTGTAAGCATTTGGTATCTAACGTGGTATACCTCTATGATTTGGTATATTATTATGTATTTTATGAGCTTATTTGGAGATAATCATGAAGAAGGAAAGCCATTTGCAAAGTGGTAAAAGATAAGATTGAATTAGGCAAGGAAATGGGTAATAGACTTTGGACCAGGTTTTGATGATGATCTAATATGAATTGGTGTCTTTGAATAGCATATTTGGATTTGTCTTCATGAGTACTATTAAGTCGACTACAAGAACTCCCAAAACTAATCAACAGTTCACCCGTGCGAAGCAGAAAAAGAAATCACAAATAGCCAGTTAGCTCACGTGAATGGACATTTACATTTGGGTTGGTTGTGCACTCGCCCTAGTGGACGGAAATTCAACTGGACAAATGTCTGCTGCACTTTTCTCTCTTTATTCTTTTGAGAAATGTACGTTTTTAACCCTGTGTTTTGGGTGAATGTGCATAAATGACCTTGTAAAATTTGAAAGTGCAAAATTAACCCTGCAATTCGTTGACCGAAATGTCAACTACAAAATGGCTGGAAATCGTTGAAATGGCCGTTTTACCCTTCTGTTAAAAAAATTAAAAATTCACAAAATAGTGAAATACAATAATACCCCTGTTTTTAACAAAAATCTTCTTTCTTTTGTTTTTAATTTTCTCCATTTTCCATTTTCTCCATTTTCGTCACCCGCCTCCCATTTTCTCTGTTTTCCATTTTCTTCAACTTCCATTTTCTCCTTTTCTGGGTGGGGGTTAGAGTCGACAGTGGGGGAGAGGTTGCAATGAGCTTCTGGAAAGTATGGCGGGGCGACAGGGTGGGGAATAGGGAATCGGTGGTTTAGGGTTGACAGGGAATCGACGGGGATGGAGAAATTAATGGGGAATGGGGAATCGACGGAAAGGATCTGGTGAGGGTAATGATGAGGAAGAAGGGCCGACGGTTGTGGGTGAAGGGAGAGGACTGCGGTGGGTGATGAGGGGGAGCAACGATGGTGGGTTGGGAGGGGGAGTTTGAATGGGACGCAGTGGTTGATGAGGAGGAGGTGCTGGTGGTGGTGGGTGAGGATCCCAGAGGAGAACTAGGGTTTGGGGTTTGGGGTGGAGGTGGCGCGGTGTGGAGGTGGCGGAGTGCAGGAAGAGGGGCCGGCGGTGGTGTGTGAGAAGGCCGACATAGAACTAGGATTTGGGGTCAGGGGTGGACGTAGAACGATGTAGAGGCAGAAGAGTGGAGGTAGTAATGGAGAACTAGGGCTTAGGGTAAGGGGTTGAGGTAGCGGTGTGAAGGAGGCAGCGACGGCGGTGGCACGGCGGGTCTGGGCAGAGGGAATTTGTGGCGGCGGTGGGTGGGGAGGGAGAGTTTGGCTAGGGCGGAGGGGGTGGAGATGGTGCGGTATGGTGGCGGCGGAGTGCAGGAGGCAGTGGCGGCAGTGGCACTATTGGTCTGGGTGGAGGGAATTGGTGGTGCGACGCCGGAGCTGGTACTAAAGAAGAAGGAGATGTTAGGGTTATTTTTGTCATTCATTTTTTTGTATTAACAGTAGGGTTATTTTTGTATTTTCATTAATGGTCAATGCCTGAATATGTTCTGTCAATGCCGGAATGGTGTAATTTGGGTATAATTGCACTATTTTAGAAATATTCATGGTTAGTTTTGCACTTTCAGATTTCACAAGCTTATTCCTAAACTTTCTCAATCTTATGAGGTCATTTTTGCACTTTTTCCTATTCTTTTTCTTCCCATTTCTCGTACAGTAAATAGCCTCTTTTTCTTCATTTGAAGTGACCCCAACTTGGGACCTTCAAACGCTAGTTTTTCTTCATCTTTTCTTATTTTTTACACTTCTTCCATGAATTCTTGTAGATTTTTTAATATTAGTATTCATTATCTAGGCTAGTTTTCCACCTGGGAGTAATTGATTAAATTTTCCAAACCCATGACGTGAGAACCTCTTAATCTCTATTTAGAATCTTGATTATTATGCATTTTATATGCTTTAAATGTGATAGATAGCTTCTTGTATGTGAATGGAAGTTTGAGAATATGAAATAAGTTTATGATGACATGTTAAGAATTAGGAAATGTGCACAATTTCTTATCTCTTTCACATGAAATCCAAGAACAAGGAATTAGACCATCTAGTTGGGTAGATGATGCCAACATTGAAATGAATGTGATAATGTTTATCTTTGTCATTTTTATCCTAAGGTGACACTAATGGGAAAGTCATGAATGTTTTTTTTCTTGATTAACCTTACTAAATGCATTTGTTGATTAAATGCCTAGACATTTGGTAGAATATTTGTAGGTGTTATAAAGTCTATTCGTTCTTTGTGCTTGATGCCATTGATGAGTTTTAAATTAGTTGTTCAACGCTTTTGTAGTTTACATTTAAGAAGAATGGAATGTTCGTCTTCAAAATGGAAGGTGTAGCATTCATGATATGAATTAGAAAATGTCCTTTATTATATTTTTATTCGTTTAGTATTTTGTAGGAGTTAACACTATACTCTTTTTCCCACTGGGTTTTTTAATGAGGTAGTGTGCTCATCTTTAGAATTATTTTTAAATGATGTAATTTAGGAGTTATGATTTTATTAGAATTACATTTGGTAGGTGTAGATAAGGTATATTCATTTAAGAATTCATCCAATATTTGGATTGATTTACTTAGATGAATATGGTAATTATTTATA
>JAULKM010074664.1:8743-27792 GCA_032355605.1 Rubia tinctorum
CTTCTTTTCGATTTCTTTCGAACGCAACTCTGTACAATTGGGCATTTTTTAATATCATATTAATGTTCGTTGAACACTAATTTTTAACCAAAATATTAAATATAATACTTTACATTCCAGAAAAAAATCATCCTTCCCTTTCAATCATTTAACACGATAACTCCAGATAGAAAATGCTTGGAAAAATTCAACAATGGATTTGAGACAAGAAGGAAGAAAAGTGGCTTAGTTGGTAGCTAATAGTTGTTTTTGGGATGGAGCCTGCATGGTCTACCAGGTATCCATGCCACTGGTGCTTGATCTTGAGTTTATTTTTTTGAAAAAAATGGGTTTTTATCAAGTGGATAGTTATGGGATTACTCGTAGGACTTTTGGTTGAGGAAAGACTAATCTAAATGGTCTACAGATGCTGTCAATAGTTTTTTTTCATATTTTCATGATTTTTCTTTCCTAAAAAATATGCCATGTTCGTTGAAAGTTTCTTCATCGTAAGTTGGTGGCATAAGTACGGATGGGAAGTTGCTTAACTGCCATAATTTGACACCGGATTCCGAGTCAAACCTATGACGTTGCTGCAAAATTCAACTTGAAATGCGGCTTAGCTGATAGTTTTTTAATAGGAAGTAGGAAAAATTACTTCGCCTTCTAAAAACTTATTTTCACTTCCTTTTGAACACAACTCGGTGCAATTGAGCATTTTTTAATTGTCGTAATAATGTTCATTGAACCAAAATTTTGCACCGAAATCTTTAATATAATACTTTGCATTCTATAAAAAAATCATGCTTCCCTTCACTTCATTTAACTAGATAACTCCCCATAAAAAATGCTTGGAAAAATTCAACCGTGGGTTTGAGACAAGAAGGAAGAAAACTAGCTTGGTTGGTAGACAATAGTTCTTTTTGGGATGGAACATGTATGGTCTAATAGGTATCCATGCCACTGACGCATGCTCTTGAGTTTTTATTAGAAAACAAATGGGTGTTTTACCAAGTGGATAGTTATGGGATTAACCGTAGGAATTTTGGTCGGGGAAAGACTGATCTTTAGCAAAATGGTTCTACAGATACTGTCATTAGTTTTTTTTCATATTTTCATGATTTGTCTTAGCTAAAAAATATGTCATGTTCATTGCAAGTTTCTTCATCGTAAGTTGGTGGCATAAGTACGGATGGGAAGTTCCATTATTGCAACAATTAGACACCTGATTCCAAGTCAAACCTATGACATTGTTGTAAAATTAAACTTAAAATAGGAAGTAGGAAACGTGACAAACACATATGGCTGGCTGATTTCTATTTATGCATTACAATTTGAAAGTTCAATATTTTTTTGATCATGTTGATAACCATGATTTCTTTTTGTACTTCACGATATGCCAATTTTTCTCAAATTATGCCCATTGGGTTATGCCTTAATTTGCTCAACGTATGCACGTTATTATACTTTCACCATTACCCCAGGAATTACCTATTTTTAAAATTAATTAATAATTGAAGAATTAATTCCTATCCTTAAAATCATAATAAACTTAATTTATTATGAGAGAAAAAGTTAACAAATAAAAAATATATTTGCAATGTTCGAGCAAGGATATTTTAAAAATTGATAACAAAATGTTTAATCTTTGGCAGTAGTTGGATCAATCGATATGATGGTAATCTTGGAACCAAAATAGTGGGAAAATTACTTCACCATCTAAAAACTTCTTTTCACTTCCTTTCGAACTAAACCCGTTGCAATTGGGCATTTTTTAATATCATATTAATGTTCATTGAACACTAATTTTTCACCGAAACCTTGAATGTAATAATTTACATTCTAGGAAAAAAATCATGCTTCCCTTTAATTCATTTAACATAACAACTGCCCATAAAAAATCCTTGGAAAAATTCAACAGTGGGTTTGAGACAAGAAGGAAGAAAAGTGGCTTGTTAGGTAGCTAATAGTTGTTTTTAGGATTGAGCCTGCATGGTCTAATAGGTATCCATCCCACTGGGGCATGATCTTGAGTTTTTCTTAGAAAAAAATAGGTGTTTTACCAAGTTGATAGTTATGGCATTATTCACGGGACTTTTGGTCGAGGAAAGACTGGTATACATGAAAATGGTTCTACATATGCTGTCAATAGTTTTTTTCTTATTTTCATGACTTGTGTTATCTACAAAAATGTGCCATGTTCGTTGCAAGTTTCTTCATCGTAAGTCGGTGGTATAAGTACGGATGGGAAGTTCCTTAACTGCAACAATTGGACACAGGATTCCTAGTCAAACCTGTGATGTTCCTGCAAAATTCAACTTCAAATACAGCTTAGCTGATAGATTTTTAATAGAAAGTAGGAAAAATTACTTCGCCATCTAAAAACTTCTTTTCACTTCCTTTCGAACACAACTCGATGCAATTGAGCATATTTTTATTATCGTAATAATGTTCATTAAACCGGAATTTTGTATAGAAATCTTGAATATAATACTTTACATTCTATAAAAATCATGCTTCCCTTCACTTCATTTAACTCGATAACTCCACATAAAAAATACTTAGAAAAATTCAACAAAAAGTGGCTTGGTTGGTAGCTAATAGTTGTTTTTAGGATAGAGCATGTATGGTCTAATAGGTATCCATGCCACTGACGCATGCTCTTGAGTTTTTAATAGAAAACAAATGGGTGTTTTACCAAGTGGATAGCTATGGGATTAACCGTAGGAATTTTGGTCGGGGAAAGGCTGATCTTTAGCAAAATGGTACTACAGATACTGTCATTAGTTTTTTTCCGTATTTTCATGATTTGTCTTATCTAAAAAATATGTCATGTTCATTGGAAGTTTCTTCATTGTAAGTTGGTGGCATAAGTACGGATGAGAAGTTCCCTAACTGCAACAATTAGACACCGGATTCCTATTCAAACCTATGACATTGTTGTAAAATTAAACTTGAAATGCAGCTTAGCTGATAGGTTTTTAATAGAAAGTAGGAAACGCGACGAACATATATGGCTGGCTGATTTCTATTTATGCATTACAATTTGAAAGTTCAATATTTCATTGATCGTGTTGATAACCATGATTAAAAAAAATTGTACTTCACGATATGCCAATTTTGCTCAAATTATGCGCATTGGGTTATGCCTTAATTTGCTCAACGTATGCAAGTTATTATACATTTACCATTTCCCCAAGAATTACATATTTTTAAAAATTAATTAGTAATAGTATAATTAATTCCTATCCTTAAAATCATAATAAACTTAATTTATTATGAGAGAAAAAGTTAACAAATAAAAAAATATTTGCAATGTTCGAGCATGGATATTTTAATCATTGATAACAAAATGTGTAATCTTTGGCAGTAGTTGGATAATTCGATATGATGGTAACCTTGGAACCAAAATAGTGGGAAAATTATTTCACCATCTAAAAACTTATTTTCACTTCCTTTCGAACTAAACTCGGTGCAATTGGGCATTTTTTAATATCATATTAATGTTCATTGAACACAAATTTTCACCAAAATCTTGAATGTAATAATTTACTTTACATTCTCAGGAAAAAAATCCTGCTTCCCTTTAATTCATTTAACAAGATAACTCCACATAAAAATGCTTGGAAAAATTCAACAGTGGATTTGAGACTAGAATGAAGAAAAGTGGCTTAGTCGGTAGCTAATAGTTGTTTTTGGGATGGAGCATGCATGGTCTACCAGGTATCCATGCCACTGGCGCATGATCTTGAGTTTTTCTTAGAAAAAATGGGTGTTTTACCAAGTGGATAGTTATGGGATTACTCGCGGGACTTTGGGTCGAGGAAAGACTGATCTACATCAAAATGGTTCTACATATGCCGTCAATAGTTTTTTCGTATTTTCATGATTTTTATTATCTAAATAATATTCCATGTTCTTTGCAACTTTATTCATTGTAAGTTGGTGTCACAAGTACGGATGGGAAGTTCCTCAACTGCAACAATTGGACACCGGATTCCTAGTCAAACCTATGACGTTGCTGAAAAATTCAACTTGAAATGCAGCTTAGCAAATAGGTTTTTAATAGAAAGTAGGAAAAATTACTTCGCCATCTAAAACCTTCTTTTCACTTATTTTGAACACAACTCGGTGCAAATTGAGCATTTTTTTTATCGTAATAATGTTCATTGAACCAAAATTTTGCGCCAAAATCATGAATATAATACTTTACATTCTAGAAAACAAATCATGATTTCCTTCACTTTATTTAATTCGATAACTCCCATAAAAATGCTTGGAAAAATTCAACCGTGGGTTTGAGAAAAGAAGGAAGAAAAGTGGCTTGGTTGGTAGCTAATAGTTGTTTTTTGGATGGAGCATGTATGGTCTAATAGGTATCCATGCCACTGACGCATGCTCTTGACTGTTTATTATAAAACAAATGGACGTTTTACCAAGTGGATAGTTATGGGATTAACCGTAGGAATTTTGGTCGAGGAAAGACTGATCTTTAGCAAAATGGTTCTACATATACTGTCATTACTATTTTTTTCGTATTTTCATGATTTGTCTTATCTAAAAAATAAGTCATATTCTTTGCAAGTTTCTACATCGTAAGTTGGTGGCATAAGTACATATGGGAAGTTCCCTAACTGCAACAATTAGACATCGGATTCCTAGTCAAATCTATGACATTGTTGCAAAATTAAACTTGAAATGCAGCTTAGCTGATAGGTTTTTAATTGAAATTAGGAAACGCGATGAACATATATGGGTGACTGATTTTCTATTTATGCATTACAATTTGAAACTTCAATATTTTATTGAACGTGTTGATAACCATGAATAAAAAAATTCGTACTTCACGATATGCCAATTTTGCTCAAATTATGCACGTTGGGTTATGCCTTAATTTGCTCAACGAATGCACCTTATTATACATTCACCATTTCCACAAGAATTACCTATTTTTAATAATTAATTAATAATAGAATAATTAATTTATATCCTTATAATCATAATAAATTTAATTTATTATGAGAGAAAAAGTTAACAAATAAAAAAATTATATGCAATGTTCGAGCAAGGATATTTTAAACATTGATAACAAAATGTGTAATCTTTGGAAGTAGTTGGATCAACCGATATGATGGTAACCTTGGAACCAAAATAGTGGGAAAATCACTTTACCATCTAAAAACTTCTTTTCTCTTCCTTTCGAACACAACCCGGTGCAATTGGGCATTTTTTAATATCATATTAATGTTCATTAAACACAAATATTCCACCAAAATCTTGAATATAATACTTTACATTCAAGGATAAAAATCCTGCTTCCATTTAATTCATTTAACACGATAACTCCACATAAAAATGCATTGAAAAATTCAACAGTGGGTTTCAGACAAGAAGCAAGAAAAGTGGCTTAGTTGGTAGCTAATAGCTGTTTTTCGGATAGACCATGTATGATCGAATAGGTATCCATGCCACTGGTGCGTGATCTTGTGTTTTTTTTAGAAAACAAATGAGTGTTTTACCAAGTGGATAGTTGTGGGATTAACCGCTGGATTTTTTGTCGAGGAAAAACTTATCCACATCAAAATGGTTCTACAGATACTGTCAATAGTTTTTTTTGTATTTTCATGATTTTTCTTATCTAAAAAATATGCCATGTTCGTTGCAAGTTTCTTCATCGTAATTTGGTGGCATAAGTACGTATGGGAAGTTCCTTAACTGCAATAATTAGACACCAGATTTCTAGTCAAACCCGTGACATTGTTGCAAAATTCAACTTGAAATGCTGCCTAGCTGAGAGGTTTTTTATGGAAAGTAGGAACCGCGGCGTACATATATGGCTAGCTGATTTTCTATTTATGCATTACAATTTGAAAGTTTAATATTTTATTAAGCATGTTGAAAACTGCCAATAAACAACTTTGTACTTTGCGATATGCCAATTTTTCTCCAATTATGCACGTTGTGTTATGCCTTAATTTGCTCAACGAATGCACGTTATTACACATTCACTATTTCCCCCAATATTACCAATCTTAAAAAAAATATTTAATTAAAGAAGAATTAATTCCTATCCTTAAAATCAAAATACACTTAATTTATTATGAGATTAAAAGTTAACAAATAAAAAAATAATGTCCAATGTTCGAGCAAGGATATTTTAAACATTGATAAAAATTATGATGGATACTTTAGACACCGGATTCCAAGTCAAACCTGGCGCATGATATTAAGTTTGTTAGAAAACAAATGGGGGGTTTACGAACTAGATAGTTATCGGATTAACCGCGGGACTTTTTGTTGAGGAAAGACTGATCTACTAGAAAATGGTTCTACAGATGCTGTCAATAGTTGTTTTTGTATTTTCATGATTTGTCTTATCTAAAAAATATGCCATATTCGTTGAAAGTTTTTCATCATAACTTGGTGGCATGAGTACGGATGGGAAGTTCCTTAACTGCAACAATTAGACACCGGATTCCAAGTCAAACCTGTGACGTTCGAGCATTTCCCCAAGAATTCGACACTGGATTCACCATTTCCCCTAGAATTACATTTTTTTAAAATTCAATAATAAAAGAAGAATTAATTCCGATCCTTAAAATCATAATACACTTAATTTATTATGAGAGTAAAAGTTAACAAATAAATAATTATAATGTGCAATGTTGGAGCAAGGATATTTTAACCATTGATAACCAAATGTGTAATCTTTGGCAGTAGTTGGATCAATCGATATGATAGAAACCCTTGAACCAAAATAGTGGGGAAATTACTTCACCACATAAAAACTTCTTTTCACTTCATTTTGAACACAAATCAGTGCAATTGGGAATTATTTTAATATCATATTAATGTTCATTGAACAAAAAAATTTCACCAAAATCTTGAATATAATACTTTACATTCTAGAAAAAAAATCCTCCTTCCCGTTAATTCATTAAACACGATAACTCCACATAAAAAAGGGTTGGAAAAATTCAACAGTGGATTTGAGACAAGAAGGAAGAAAAGTGACTTAGTTGGTAGCTAATAGCTATTTTTGGGATGAACCATGTATGATCTAATAGGTATCCATGCCATTGGCGCATGATCTTGAGTTTTTATTGGAAACCAAATGGTTACTTTACCAAGTGGATATTTATAGGATTAACCGAAAGACGTTTGGTTGAGGAAACACTAATCTACAACAAAATGGTTCTACAGATGCTGTCAGTAGGATTTTTCATATTTTCATGATTTGTCTTATCTAAAAAATATGCCATCTTCGTTGCAAGCTTCTTCTTCGTAAGTTGGTGGCATAAGTACAGATGGAAAATTTCATAACTTCAACAATTAGACACCGGATTCCTAGTTAAACTTGTGACGTTGTTGCAAAATTCAACTTGAAATGCATCTTAGCTGATAGGTTTTTAATAGAATGTAGGAACCGCGGCGAACATATATGGCTGGCTGATTTTCTATTTATGCATTGCAATTTGAAAGTTCAATATTTTAATGAGCATGTTGATAACCATGAATAAATAACTTTGTACTCTACAATATGCCAATTTTGCTCAACGAATGCAAGTTATTATACATTCACCATTTCCCCCAGAATTACCTATTTTAAAAATTAATTTTAAAAAGAAGAATTAATTCCTATCTCTAAAATCATAATAAACTTAAATTATTATGAGAGTAAAAGCTAACAAATAAATATTAATAATGTGTAATGTTCGAGGAAGGATATTTTAAACTTAGATAACAAAATGTGTAATCTTTGGCAGTAGTTGGATCAATCGATATGGTGGTAAACTTGGAACCAAAATAGTGGGAAAAGTACTTCAACATTTAAAAAATTATTTTCACTTCCTTTCGAACGCAACTCGGTGCAATTAGGCATTTTTTCATATCGTATCAATGTTCATTAAACACAAAATTTTCACCAAAATCTTTAAAATAATAATTTACAGTCTAGAAAAAAAATCATGCTTCCCCTTAATTCATTCAACACAATAACTCCACATAAAAAATTCTTGGAAAAATTCAACAGTGGGTTTGAGAAAAAAAAGGACAAAAAGCGGCTTAGTTGGTAGCTAATAGTTGTTTTTGAGATGGAGCATGTATTGTGTAACAGGTATCCATGCCACTGGTGAATGATCTTTATTTTTTATTAGAAAACAAATGGTTGTTTTACCAAGTGGATAGTTATGAGATTAATCGCAGGAGTGTAGGTCGAGGAAAGACTGATCTACAAATGCTCTCAATAGTTTTTTTCTCGTATTTTCATGATTTGTCTTATCTAAAAAATATGCCATGTTCGTTGCTAGTTTCTTCATTAGAAGTTGGTGGCATAATTACGGATGAGAAGTTCCTTAACTGCAACAATTAGACACCGGATTCCTAGTCAAACCTGCAACGTTGTTGCAAAATTCTACTTGAAATGCCTCTTAGCTGATAGGTTTTTAATATAAACTTGGAACCGCGACGAACATATATGGATGGCTGATATTCTATTTATGCATTACAATTTGAAAGTTCAATATTTTATTGAGCATGTTAATAACCACGAATAAACAACTTTGTACTTTACGATATGCCAATTTTGCTCAAATTATGCACGTTGTGTTATACCTTAATTTTCTCAACGAAAGTAAGTTATTCTACATTGTCCATTTCCACCAGAATTACCAATTTTTAAAAATTTATTAATAAAAGAAGAATGAATTCCTATCTTTAAAATCATAATAAACTTAATTTAATATGAGAGTAAATGTTAACAATAAAATAATGATATCGTGCAATGAGCAAGGATATTTTAACATTGATAACAAAATGTGTAATCTTTGGTAGTAGTTGGATCAATCGATATGACGGTAACTTTGGAACCAAAATAATGGGAAAATTATTTCACCATCTAAAAACTTGTTTTCGCTTCATTTCGAACACAACTCGGTGGAATTGGGCATTTTTAAATATCGTATTAATGTTCATTGAACACAAAATTTTCACCAAAATCTTGAATATGATACTTTACATTCTAAAAACAAATCCTGCTCCCTTTAATTCATTTAACACGATAACTCAACATAAAAAATGCTTGGAAAAATTCAATAGTGGATTTGAGACGAGAAGGACAAAAAGTGTCTTAGTTAGTAGCTAATAGCTATTTTTTGGATTGAGCATGTATGGTCTAACAAGTATCCATGCCACTGGCGCATGATCTGAGTTTTTATTAGAAAACAAATGGGTTTTTTTACAAAGTGGATAGTTATGGGATTAATCGCAGGACTTTTGGTCGAGGAAAGACTGATATACAGCAAAATGGTTCTGCAGATGCTGTCAATAGTTTTTTTCCATATTTTCATGATTTGTCTTATCTAAAAAATATGTCATGTTCGTTTCAAGTTTCTTCATTGTAAGTTGGTGGAATAAGTACGGATGGGATGTTCCTTAACTACAACAATTAGACACCGGAGTCCTAGTCACAACTGCAACGTTGTTGCAAAATTGAACTTGAAATGCAGCTTAGCTAAGGGGTTTTAATAGAAAGTAGGAACCACGACATACATACATGGCTGGCTGATGTTCTATTTATGCATTAAAATTTGAAAGTTCAATATTTTATTGTGCATGTTGATAACCACGAATAAACAACTTTGTACTTTAAGATATGCCAATTTTGCTCAAATTATGCACGTTGTGTTATGCCTTCATTTGATCAACGAAAGTACATTATTCTACATTGTCCATTTACACCAGAATTACCCATTTTTCAAAATTAATTAATAAAAGAAGAATTAATTCCTATTCTTAAAATCATAATAAACTTAATTTAATATGAGAGTAAAAGTTAACAAATAAAAAATAACTACTTGCAATGAACAAGGATATTTTAAACATTGATAACAAAATGTGTAATCTTTGGCCATAGTTGGATGAATCGATATGATGGTAACCTTGGAACCAAAATAGTGGGAAAATTACTTCACCATTTGAAAACTTCTTTTTCTCTTCATTTCAAACGTAACTCGGTGCAATTGGGCTTTTTTTATATCGTATTAATGTTCTTTGAACACAAATTTTCACCAAAATCTTGAATATAATACTTTATTTTCTAGAAAAAAATCCTGCTTCCCTTTAATTCATTTAACAGTATAACTCAACATAAAAAATGCTTGGAAAAATTCAACAGTGGATTTGAGACAAGAAGGACAAAAAGTGGCTTAGTTGGTAGCTAATAGCTATTTTTGGGATGGAGCATGTATAGTCAAATAGGTATCCATGCCACTGGCGCATGATCTTGAGTTTTTATTAGAAACAAATGGTGTTTTAACAAGTGGAAAGTTATGGAATTAATCACAAGACTTGTTGATACGAATATCAAAATGGCATTCAGTGTTTGGGGTAAATTTATAATTTCAATATGTGGAAGGTGTATATGGTGTGCATGAAAAACATCCTTAAGAAACATTTGACTATGATGTTCAGGAAAGCCTAGAAGACTTTGCCAAGAATACACAATACTCTTTTTCCCACGGGTTTTTTTAATGAGATTGTGTATACATATGAAGATGCATGATTAAGAGGTCCAAATGCATAAAACTCAGCAGAAGCCCAGAAGAAAGAAGCAAGGATTTATAAATTTATAAATTATAAATTTATAAATCTTAATGTTTGGCCACATTGGCATTGTAATAGATATATTTTCGATTGAATTAAAATAGTTAGATAGTTGGTTAATTAGTTAGTTAGCTAGTTAGTTGGGAAATTGATTTGGGGAGAATTTGTTTGTGTAATTTGGCATTGATTAGTAAATTGCAGCCGAGATTTAAATTATGTTTGAATTAGATTAGGACAGTTATTTGTATTATTTTAGGAAAAGAAGACCAATCATGTTTGAACTAGGTTTCTGCAGAATCCTGTCTTCTTTGGTTGTTGCCGATTTTCATCCTAAAAGGATGATGACCAAATGTTCACAATTTTGAGTTATTCACATTATCTTTATTGTTTCTTAATCCTGTGGGTTAATTAAGTTTCAATCTCCTTTGTAAGCTGACCCTGCGGCATAGCTAGATTATAGAGAAACCTTGTGATCTAAACCTGCGGGCTATTTAGACATCAAGACAGAGTTAAGTGTACCCTGCGGGCAAGACGCTTGAATTTCATATATTTATACTGGGTTGGGCGAAATCCCCAGTGTAGATATAGATCTGATATTCCGTAATCCAGAGCCTTCGCATGGAGATTCATATCAGTTGATATCAGAGCGAAGGAAAAGATCCTTTGCCGAGCTTCATCATCAGGGGTTTTGAGTTTCTATATTTATTTATTTTTGAAATTTACATCATAAAATTATAAACTCTTTCGTGTCTTATTCTAACTATTTTTGTTGATCTTTCTTAGCAGGAAGATTGAATCTTGAGTCGAAGGACGTCGAAGGGTCCGAGAGTTAGAATACTTCGGTATTACTATCCGTCTTCATCTTCATCAATCGAGTCAGGAGGACGTTGAAGGGTCTGAGCGTTAGTAAGTATTATCCACGTTCACCTCCCGATCAGTTTCATAGATCTAGGTAACTTATACATTTTTATGTGCTTGCGATATTTTTCATCAACTCTTCTGAAGAATGATTGCATTCTTATAATCTTATTTGTTTATATTATCATTCCTTGATTCCATAGTCTTGAATTGTTCTTTGATTCTAGATTACACCATATTAAAAAAATAGAGTCTTTTGTGTCTTTCCAGATATAATGTCATATTCTTGATCCTTACGATCTTGAATACCTCGAAGTTCATTTGAATCGAGAGGAAATTGTCACAGTTTTCTTATTCCAAGTTTTATATAGGCTTAAATTGTTCCAAAAACTTTTCGAAAATAAAAAACAAGGCTAGCAGATTTTGGGTTTTTAAAATCGGAATTTAGGATTTTGGAAATTGGAAATTTGGGCCTTTGCAATTTTCAAAAAGTTTGGGGGCTATTTTACAATTTTTGAAATTTGGAAGTTGCACCGGACAAAATTAATTTTGGGAATAATAATTCTGAATGTAAGTGTTATATATAGAAAGAAATTCGGAGTTGGGGTTGAAAAAGAAAGAAAAAAAAGGAAATCCGATTTGAAAAGGGAAAAGCAAAACAAAATCCTAATCGGAAAAGAAAAAGGAAAAGTGAGTTCTATATAAATAGGGTGTGGGTTGGAGCAGAAAATCACACCTTGAGCAGCAAGAATTCAGGTATTTTTCGAATTCAAGAAAAATTTGGAGTTAAAATCCTAATTCTATTTGGTTTCGGAAAAGTTTCTTTAATTCTCGGAATTTCTTGAAGCCTATATAAAGCATTCTTATTTTGATCATAACTTCTTCATTACAGCTCCGATTTGTGCCATTCAAATTGTACTTTGTTCCTTATTCATTTTAGAATTTTTAAATCTGGATAGTAGAGCCTGATTTTGAGTATGTATATTTTTAAATTTTGAAATAAGTTCTGCAGTGCTTTAATCCTGAAATTGCTTTGAATTGCGGTTATTTGGTCGAATTTCCCTCATATTAGCCTTCGCCTTGTGAGTTGTGAATTTTATACACTTTATGAGTGACTTTACCAAACAAGGGGGGGGGCGTTTTTTATTACTAACCATTTGTTTTCTTAGCAGCTAAGCGAAGATGGCGGACGATAATCCTTTCGTTCCACATTTTGTGAAAGATCCCAATAATTTTCCTCTGACTAACATGTCCAACAGTAGTCATGCTGAGAAAAAAAGAGATAGGTGCAAGATAGTTGGGAACGTCATCGGTTCAAACCAAAGGAGCCTCTTGATCCCGATCGATTTGCTGCTACAATGAATGCCATGATGAGTGAGATGCAACGATTATCGAGGAAGATTGACACCATAGCACCTCCTACTTCTCAATCCACAGCCATGAGAGGATATCCTCAAGGTCATGTGTGTATATTTCAAGGTTATGACATTTCCAATGAAGAATCAAATGAATCGGAAAAGGCGATCGCGACGCGGATCTTCAAGAAAGCATCGCCATGGAAAACATCATTCTTCCCGAAGATCACATGATAGTTTGGATTCAGGGTCTAGTTCAGATTTGGAAAGAGAAATCAAGGGTTTGAAGTATGAGATCCCTCGATTCGATGGTCAACACAATCCGGTGAGATGCCTTGATTGGGAGAGACCAATTGAGAATCTGTTTGATCTTAACAACTATCGGGAGAAGGAGAAAGTGAAAGTGGCACAGTATTCCTTCATACATTATGTGGCTGAGTGGTGGAAGAATGTGAAGGAAAAAAAACAGCTTGCCGGGAAGAAACCTATCTCCACCTGGGAGAGATTGAAGACCGAGTTTCGTACTTATCATGTTCCACCTACTTATCTGATGGAGCAACACTCTTATTAGCCAACATAAAAGCAAGGGTCTCAAACTATTGATGAGTACTGGCAAGACCTCAAATTGACAATGAGAAGAGTTGGAATGAGAGAAGATGACACTTTTATTAAAAAAATTATTCATTGAAAGACTGAGGAAAAACCTTCAAACGCCAGTCAGACTTCAACACCACATCTCTATGGATGATTTACTCATTAAAGAAAGGTTGGTGGAAAGTACTTTGCGACCAAGGAAGCAACAAGTTGGTTTTCCAAGTCAACGTTCAGGGTTTGACTCCGGAAACTCAAGTTTTGGCCGAGGAAGGGACACCTCAATGGGAGGCCGAGGTTTGGGTCAAGTGTGTTCTCAAACTCGACATTCAAAACCTCTGATCTAAAATCATCCCCTAAAGTTTCAAGCCAATAGTCATCAAGAAATTCAGGTAAGTCTCCTGTCTCTTCATCAAATTCGGTTTCAGTTAACACTCCTACTTGTTTTCATTGTAAAGAAAAAGGGCATGTTCGTGGTAACTATCCACATGCTAGAGTGTTAGGAACCATTGATGAAGGTGAGTAAGAAGATGAATATGCTGATATGCCTCCTCTTGAGGAATTTGGCGATGAACATATAGATGAAGAAATCATCATAGATGATCATGGTGAACAAAGTCTGGAAACACAAGGTAATTTCATGACATTGAGAGCTTTAAACTCTCAAGTGGCCAAAACCCAGGTACAAAGAATGATTTTTCCTACTCGATGCCTTGTGAAAGATAATAATTGCTTGTTGATCATTTATGGTGGTTCTTGTACTAATACTGTTTCTAATCTTCTTGTTAAATCATTGTCTTTACCTGTTGTTACTCATCCATCACCTTATAAACTTATTTGGGTAAATGGTAGTGGTTAAATTAAGGTTAATAAGCAATGCATGATTAACTTTAAGATAAAAAAAATCATGATTCTATTTTATGTGATGTTATACCAATGGAAGCTAGTCATATCTTGTTAGGAAGACCTTGGAAATTTGATCGTAAATCCATGCATGATGGTTACACTAACAAGATTACTATGATTAAGGATAAAACAAGGTATACATTTGTTCCATTGTCACCTGTTTAAGTGATTGAGGCTCAGAGACACATAAAAAATGAGAAAGAGAAGTATGCGACTGAGAAGGAAGTGGTCGAACCAAACCCTAATCAGGGTTTAGATCCCAACGGCCACCAGAAGCGATTGGGCGGAAAAACCCTACTCATGGATTTGATCTGAGCCCTAAGGATGGCAAAAACCCTAAGGGTATCAATCCAAAGGTAGGGTTTAGCGTTCCAGGTAAGTCAAGTAAGCTTTTGACTGATTCAGAAAAGTTGCGAAAGATTTTTATCTTCACATCTTAGTCCCTTACCATCCATTTATATGATGAAACGTGAATTGCCATTTGAAACTGGAAAATTGTTTTATGCATCTATTAGGGACATGAATCGTGATTTTTCTAATCATTCGCATGTTGTGATTTTATATTTTTGAGAAAGTTATTTTGCCAATGAGGATATACCTGTGCATATTTCTTCACGGTTTTCTAAGTTGTTGCAGGAATTTGAGGATGTTTTCCCCGAGGCATTTCCACATGGCCTACTTCCTCTGCATGTGATATTCCGATTTCGGTTATTCCTAATCGACCAGCTTATAAAGCAAACCCTGAGGAGACAAAGGAACTACAACGACAAGTTGAAGAGTTACTACAAAAAGGGTATGTACATGAATCTTTAAGTTCTTATGTTGTACCTGTCATTTTAGTTCCTAAGAAAGATAAAACGGTAAGGTAAGGAAGTTGCTCGATGGTTTCAACCTTTGCCTTGTCCACATGAATGCCTCTTTCTGAAACAACATGCCCCAAGACTATGCCTTCATTCACCATAAAATGACACTTCTCATAGTTCAAAACAAGGTTCCTCTTAACACAACGAATCAAGACTTGCTCCAAGTGACTCAAACATATCTCAAATGAATTCCCGTACACTGTGAAGTCGTCCATGAAAACCTCGATGCTTGTCTCGATTAAATCTGAGAAAATGCTCATCATACATCTCTAGAACGTGCCTGGGGAATTACATAATCCAAAAGGCATTCTCCTATATGCATAGGTGCCAAAAGGACATGTAAAAGTTGTCTTTTCCTGATCTCCTGGGTTCACACAAATCTGAAAGTACCCACTGTATCCATTCAAGAAACAAAAGAAATTATTCCCAGCCAACCTCTCCAACATTTGATCAATAAAAGGAAGCGGTAAGTGATCCTTGTGTGTTGCTGCATTAAACTTCCTGTAGTCAATACACATCCTCCAACCAGTGACCAACCGAGTAGGTACCAACTCATTCTTGTCATTCTTAACCACTTGAAAACCTGACTTCTTAGGTACCACATGGACTGGGCTAACCCATTTTCTGTCTGAGATAGGATAGATAATTCCCAAAGAAAGTAACTTGAGGACTTCCTTTAGAACCACCTCCCTCATGTTGGGGTTAAGTTTCCTCTGAGCATCTCGAACAGGTTTTGCATCCTCCTCCATCAAAATATGGTGCGTACAAACGTCGGGGCTGATCCCAGTGATGTCCGCCAGAGTCCACCCGATTGCTCTTTTATACTTTTTCAGCATTGCAACTAATTGTTCTTCTTTTGAGCCCGTCAACTTGGTGCTAACAATTACTGGAAGTGTCTCAGTCTCCCCCAGGTACACATATTTCAGGTCTGGTGGCAGCACCTTTAGCTCCAAAATTGGTGGCGAAACATAAGACGGAAGAGGTTTGTCCGGAAGGCTCTGTTTGGGCAACCAGAGGGTAGTCCCAGTGCTGAAAACCTCTTCTTTAGCGTAGCTGGAATATAATAGCTCACGTATCTCCTTATCACTCCTTCCCTGAACCTCCAGTTCGTTGATACCTGTGGGTGATGGAATTCCAAAAGTTTCCTGCAAGTATTCAGTCTCAAGATAATCTTGGACTAAGGGATCAATGATATCAATGACATATACATTTTCAGCATCTATTGGTTTCTTCATTGCTTCATCAATACTGAAAGTATATTGTTCACCATAATAATCAAGACATATAGTTCCCTTCCCCACATTAATTATTGTATTCGCTGTCCTTAAGAAAGGTCGGCCCAACAATACTCCCGAATTACTTTTCCCACCATTATGGTTCATCTTTATCACATAAAAATCAGCAGGGTACACAAATTCATTGACCTTAACAAGAACATTTTCCAATTAACCCTCTGGATAAACACAAGACCTATCCGCTAGTTGTATTACAACCCTAGTGTCTACCATTTCAGCTCCATTTAATTTTTGATAAACAGATAATGGCATTACATTAATGGACCCTCCTAGATTGCACATAGCAGAGTCAATCTTGACATCTCCAATAAAACATGGTAGAGAGAACATACCAGGATCCTTGCACTTTTGAGGTAATTCATTTTGGATTACCGCTGAAACCGACTCACCCATTATTACCTTGGTCGAGTCCTTTGGCTTTCCTGCCATAAAATCCTTCAAGAATTTGCTAACTGGGGGGATCCTTATTGCTTGCAAGAAAGGAATATTAATTTCCATTTTTTCCAAAAATAGACAAAAAATCAATAGAATCATTTTTTTCTTGGCCAATCTTCGTGGAAAAGGAGGGAGAATTTTTATTGGAGGATAATTCATAACCTTCCTTGGAGTTTCCTCCTTGGTTAGATCAGAACTACCTCCTACCTGATCGCTGGTTTCTGTCGGCAGCCTCTGTTTGGCCAATTCAAGCCCTGTCCCAGAATGTTCCGACTGCTTTTTATTGCCCTTGACTTTGGTTTCCTCAGGGGGACAACTCCAACTCCCTGCCACTTCTGAGAGTGATCTGATTGGCCGTTTCCCTGGGGTTCACTTGCACTTGAGAAGGCAATCTAGGTTGCTTCATTCGGAGCTCATTCATCGAATTTGACAATTGTGAAATCTGCCGAGTATGCTCCTCTAGGGTGGCCCCATTTTTCTTCGAGCTATTTCTCTGGTCCTGAAGAATGCTCATAATCATGTCAAGCTTATCATCACTGGACTTCCATGAGGACGTGGTTGATTCTGAGGATACGGAGGTGGGGCTCTTTGCTGTGGTGGTGCAACATAAGGCTGCTGAATTAGATTGCCATCTCTCCATCGGAAGTTAGGGTGATCTCTCCACCCTGGATTGTAGGTGGATGAGTACGGGTCTCTCTTAGGTTTCCTTTCATTCCAATTCCCTAAGGCATTTCCTTGTTCATCCATTATAAAAGGGCATTGTAAGGTGACATGGCTTGGACTGCAGCAATTGTCACAAGGTTCTTCTTTAGGGCCAGCCGAGGTGATAGCAACTGTGACCTTATCCACCACTTTGGACAGTACCCTTTCCATCCTATCCATTCTTTCCTTGAATTCATCATGCAGGGAGGGTTATGTTTGCACCACCTTCTTCAAGATTCTAACTTCATCAGTGTCATACTCCTTCTTGGAATTGATCAGCTTCTTGACTATCTCCTTTGCCTCATTAACCCGAATGTCAGAGAATCCACCATTGCTCGTGGTATTTAGCAGATCCTTGTTTACTGCTGTTGATCCTTGGTAAAAGTATTGAAGCAATTGCCCCTCCGTAAATCGATGATTAGGGCAACGATCCACCAATCGCCTGAATCTTAGCCAAAATGCACTTAGGGGCTCATCATACTCTTGCTTAATGCTCAAAATTTCCTTCCTCAAGGCAACCGTTTTAGTGGATGGAAAATAATAGTCCAAGAACAACTTCTTGAGTGCATTCCATGAAGTGATGGAATTAGGTGCTAGGCTCGAAAACCACTGATTCGCTGCCCCTGACATACTGAAAGGAAAAGCCACCAATTAGAACTGCTCCTCTGTAACATTGGCGGGCCTTTTCTGTACCTTACAAATCTTGATGAACTCATTCAAGAAATTGTAAGGGTCCTCATTATTCTTCCCATAAAACTTCGGAAGAACGTTCAGCAGTGCAAGTTTGATCTCCACAGGGGTCGCAGTCGCTGGCAATGAAATTGGTGTGGGAGGGTCTTCTTCACTATGCCCAGTCAGTTCCCACATGTACGGATTGTCGGCATTAGGATCCACTTCTTCTCTATCCCCCATCTCAGTATTGGAAACATATTCAGGGTCAGATTCAGGTTCTGCCTCAGAGGTAACCTCTGTTTGGGCAACTAAAGGCTCTGCGGCAGCTTTCAGCTTTTTCTCCTTGGCGAGTTTTCGATTTTTCTTGGCTGTCTTTTCAACTTCAGAATCAAATACCAAATCTTGCTTCTGGGACCTGATCATGCACCAAGAAACTAAAGTACAAAATCAGTAGGTAAAACTAATAGAAATCAACAAACCGCTCCCCAGCAGCGGCGCCAATTTGGTGATCGTTGTTTCAATCACCAAAATATTCTGCAATCTCAACACAATATTAGTATAGAGCAAGAAGGTCGAATCCACAGGGAACGATGTAATTCCTATAAATTTTAACTATCAAAAGTCAGTTTAGCAACCACGCCCTTACTTTTGAGCTTTGTTTAATTACCAACTACGAACTAATGAATTAACTATGCTAAAAATATAGGAAAAATAAGAAAACAAATTATGAAGCAAATTTATGTATGTGAGAAGGCAATCGGCTTAAATTAATCAGTTGGTTCAATTCTTGA
>JAULKM010074674.1:0-11817 GCA_032355605.1 Rubia tinctorum
CCAATCAATTAAAAACTTTACCACATGTGTCTTCACCATTACTCCATAATTAAATTCATCACATGTGACTTTACAACATATTTTATGACAGTGAACTTTCAGGGACTTAATATGCAACTTATTTTTCTTGATTCGGTACCTAATTTTAGACTTCAAACATGTGTTAAAAGAACCCCAAGAAAAATCATGAACTCCAGGATCCAATGCATTTTCTCCACATTCAGGTGTCACTAAAATTTTTGTGACATGTGCACCTGTCACTAAACTGAACTACCTCATCAATTCATGTCACGAAATTTAGGACACTTCTAAATTAAACTGCATTTTAAAGCGTCACAAAAAATATAATGATGCTTCAATGCGTCACAATATTTTAGTGACACACTGAATAAATGCACTTCACAAAATGTCACTAATAATTTTAGCGACACCTTTGATTGTCATGGATGCTCCAAAAAATGTCACTACTGGAAAAAAATTTGTAGTGAAGGTCTAACAAAGTGTGTGAATTGAGTTTTATTAAGGTTCAAATCACAGCTCCGTTAAAAATTAGGAACTTTAAAATCAATTTTGATAGAGATAATTTGGCATTGTAGTAGGACTGTACCCATAGTCCCCCTATTCCATTGTAGTTTCAAGCTTGTTGGATTTGAACAAGGTTGACACGATCCCGCTATTCAAATAAAGTTTCAAGTTTTTGGATTTCAACATATTTAAGTTTAACACGATCTCAGCTAGCTATTCAAATGAAGTTTCAATTTCACTGAATTTCAGCATATTCAAGTTTAGTTTTATCATTCGAACGTTTGTATATAGCATAATTTGGTTACGTTTTAATAATCTCTTTTTTAAAAAGTCCAACAAAAACTAATACGACATTTTTTATCGTGTATAATTTTCTCTTTTTTTCTCATATAAAAAGCATATATGCCTAATTATATTGACTTTTTTTCATGATGCAAAACAAATTACCAAGCCATTAGTTGATTTGTTCTATTAATGAACAAGATTGGTAGCTATCAAAGTACTTTGAGTGGTGAAGCATGTACACATGAGTAACCTTTTGGATGTTCAAACATAACCTAATCCTTAATTATTGCTAGACATGGTGATTCAAACACATCAAAAGTAGTTCTTAGCAAAATGATCAATGTCTGAAAGTAACCGAGTAAGTGCTTATTGTCAATATATGTTGCCCTCATTTTCAACCATATCTTAAACTTACCCTCTTGAAACTAAAGGAGCATACTTTTTGATGGGATAAATAATTAAGGCTTATTAATTTATGTTAAAATAGCTTGAGAACTTGATCAACCATTTTTTAGTTGCAATACGTTTTCAGTTTTTGTGATTCAAGTAACAGTTAATTTTTTTTGACAATTTATAATGAGTCTAGTAGCCTGTACTAGTAGTAGATTAGTTGTTTTTCAAGTAGTGTGATTATAATATTGATACTATTAAATTATAAATTTGTTAATAATTTATACTATATTCATTTCAATGTAATTGTGGTTCATTAAATAGAACAATGTTTTTTAATTGAGTTTTATAAAATACATATTACATGTCTTTTGATTTGTTGAGTTGTGGATCAATGTATTACATGTTATTCTTTTATCCTAGGTGAAATGTGGAAAAAAATCGTGGTAGAATGCGAAATTTCCGTATGGATTCCATATACAACGCACTTAGTGTGATTCATAGCATACCAGACTTTTGAAAAGGGTACAAACACTCCAGTGAGACGGTCTCACCTAATATTATGGTGAGACTGAGGATTTAAACACAAGTTTTTGAAGTTAGGAAATAACATGGGGTACTTTTTGTAATTTTTAAAACTTTATTTTGTTCTTTGTCTCACCATAAGTTATGCTGAAACGGTCTCATATGAGTCTTTCTCTTTAAAGGGATGCGGAGATCAAAGTACAATTCGTTTTAAATAGCAATATTAGAAAAATACCAACAATTGGTAAATAAATATTACCTCTGATCCTTGATTTATGTCTTCCTTTTTTTTCTAACATTTTTTCATTTACCACCTATAACTTAAATTACATACGATAACGAACTATAAAATTTTACTTTTTAGAAATTACGCGTTACAGAGAATCCAAAACATTTCCCACGATGCAGTTATTGTATAAAATAAAAGTTATCGATTGTCAAACATGTCGTGAAAAAAATATCAGTCAAAGAGAACCGTAAATGAGGGACCGGAGGAGGAGGGAGTACTCATTTTCCGGGTTGATTCACAGATCATCAAAACTAAACGGGTGATCCAATCCATTACACAATGGAAGGGACACAAGATGCAAAGTGTCATCTTGTTCACTCCACTAGACCAATATAATCACTTGTTGATCGGTTTTATTATCGTAATTTCCGAAGTGGTCCCTTGTGCTGGTCTTGTAGATCGACATGATGGTTTTGGCATAAATCAACTCAAGTGAAAGAAGGAAGGAGACAAAAGCAGTACGTCAATAAACGAGTTGAGAAAATTGAATTAAATACTCCATTTCATTTCTATTTGCACTTCTATTTTTTTTGTATTATTCTCAATCAAAATTTGATCATATATTTGAATAGACATATGAATAATAATGTTATCGTATGTGATATTGTATAATTCGTTGTAACAAGTAGTTCTAAATATCAATTTTTTATTTGTCTTTATTATACGTAGGTAAACTTATTAACGGTCAAACATGTTTTTTGAACAGTATGATAATGATTATAGTGCAAATAGAGCTGGGACGGAGGGAGTGTTGAAATTTTTTAAAATAAATAAAATAAAGAATAATTTTATAAGAAAAAAATATACTTTCCCCATTTTTCTATTAGTGGCACATAACTTTTGAATGTTAGTATTTAGGAGATGTTAAATGAGTTGATGAAATTGAATTGAAAGAAGGAAAAAGTAAAATTAATGGATGTAATAATTTTAAACTTGTCATAACTAAAAAGTTTCTATGTAGAAAATTTCCAAATTAAAATGTGTACTACTAATAGAAAAACAGAGGGGAATCAATGTGGAAAACCATTCTTTTAGGAAATATGAATACATTTATATAAGTCTTAAAGAAAAAACATTAGAAGCAGTATCTATTCCTTTAGGGACTTGCGATAACATGACATTCGTCTTAATAGAGACCTATGAGGCAAGGGTTCTAATAGGGATTTGTGTTGTCGTGGCTAAAAACCATTCTTTAAAATGAAATTTAATTTTAAGTGAGTAAAATTATGGAAGTAAATTGGGTTGAGAAGTAAAAATACAAAACATATAGATAACTTTTTTAGAAGAAAAAAAAGTCTTACTAAAACAATATTTTTTTTTTCAAAAATGATCTAAATTAGACAATAGTGACGGGAGAGCTTTGTCCTAAAGCAGGTCTAATGTCCTGCATTATGCCCCTAGCCCCTCCATTCTGCATTGATTTATTTTCATTAGGTGAAAACTATACTTGAGATGACTGGAAATATAAAGCTCAGGAATCTTATGACTCCTTCTGTTTCACTCTCTCTCCACCAAAGTGTATCAATTCATGGAAATTCCAGGTGGTTTGAGAATTTTAACTGAAATGTGAGTCAATATTAGCCAAATTCACTATAAAAAATGTTGCTAGAATACTGTGACACGTTAAATTATCGTTATATTGTTTGTGATGTTTTAACATGCACTTCAATTCAATGTACAAGTGTAACTAATTTTGTGACCTCGATTGATGTAATAATTCAATTTTAGTGTGACATTTTATTAACTGTCACAAAATATGTATCACGGCTAGACTCTTCTTCTTTTATAGTAATCAGAGTAAATTAATAGAATTGCAATCACACATTGGATTGGAGTTCAAACATACTTGCACTCATTGCTGCATCGATTCATCATGTATAAATAAGACTGTTAATATGCTTATCTCTCATTAATCTCTAAGTCGGGCATTAGGATAACGTTATATACCTGCTCAATTCAATTTATTTCACTTTCGATGAATTTTAGAGACGACATTTTACAAGTTACACTCATCCATGTAAAATGAAGCAACGATTCATCACGTCTAAAGATACAAAAGTCATTATAATTATCGAACCATTCAGAATAAGATTTTACTTCAAATGATATTTTTTTTATAAATCAAATGATATTGTTAATATGAATATCTCTCAACAATTTCCAAGTATACATTGAATTTCTTTTGTATTAAAAATAAATATTTACATCGCTATAAAACTTTTCACTTTTTAATTTAATTTTCTCACACTTTAAATTATACTCAACATGTCAAAGTTAAAAAGCAGAAGAAAATAATTTTATAACGCAAAAGCCTCAATGTATCACCCATTCTTTTTTAATTATTTTTGTGTTTGACAAACTTTTCTTATATGGCAAGGTTCATTTAATTTTCTCCACTCATTTTACTTTTTTTGTTCTAAATTCATTTTCATCCACTCATTTCATTAATTTAAATCCAAAATACATGAGGTTATGATGTCACACCCAACTAAATGGGGTAGGACAAAACACTTGACCAAAATTGGGAGTACGGAGTAATTTATCTCCAAATGGAAAATTACTGTTTTACTGTGTAGTTTCCAAAACAGTGTCCAAAATACTCCCTCTGATTCTCTACTATTGACACACTTATCATTTATAAATGTTCTTTTTTAATTGACACTTTTCTTATATAATAAGTACTAGATTCTTTTTTACCACCTAATTCATTTTTTATCATTACAATACAATCTCTACTTCTAATTTTACTTTTCAACAAAACTTCTGTCATTTTACGAGAAACCAATTTTAAAAAAACCAGGAGGAGTAGGAATTATTCCTGCAAGAGAAAGAGGAGATGACAATTGAATGATTGCATCACAGAAATAGTCGCCTGGGGTCCACTTTAACTACAGTTTCGTCAGGCCCCTATATTTAGGGTAGGACCCTGGCCAAAGACATTTAATTTTATTAATAGCACAATAATTTGACCATTAGATTAAGTATCCATTTTTTTTGTTTAGAATATAAGAAGTATTTGTTGACCCCATTTAGAGTAAACTAATCAATTTTACTATACTATTTTTAGCCCTCAAAGAGATAGAGCTCTTGTCGAGCTGGTAATCCTTCGTTTCACTATAAATAATACTCTTCCTGCTCTTGAAATATTGACACTCAATTTATTGGTACATTTTTTTTAGAGTAAACGATTTATGTGTTCGCTAAACTATTATCATCGTTCACCTTTTCGGCTTTCATATTTTTTTTTGAACTCTTTTGATCCCTCAATTTATGAATTGTTGAGTTTTGAACCTTCAGTCAGGTCAAATCGTTAACTCTAATTTTTCTTCCATTAATTGAGGGTAGAAATGACTTTTCATCCTTTTTAATTACAAATCCAATCCCCTGCATCTTTTTGTTAATTACAGCCCCACCCTAACTTTTAACAATTAAAACCCAACGCCTCCCTCCCCGATCTCATTTGAAATCCAACCACTAATATTTTTCTTAATTAAAACCTAGCCCCACCCTGCTTTTTCTTCTTCTCCGACCCAACTCCGCCTCCCGTCACTACCGCACCACTCCACCCCCCCCTCCCCGCTTCTTATTATTCTTCTCCGACCATCCCACCTCCGCCTTCCGCCTTCCGCCACTCCCCACCCCACCCCACCCCACCCCTGCTTCTTCTTCTTCTTCTTCTCATACCCTCCCCAACCTTCTTCCGCTCTCGCAATTGAAATGAGAAACCCCAAAAATTGAAACCTTAGCCTTCCATCACTTCAATCTTCTCTCTACGCAATTGAACCACCCCAGAAACCATTGGGTTGAGACACCAAGTCCAGCCCCAGAAACCTTGGATTTAATTAAGCGGCAGGTAATGGGGGGAGAACGAGACGGAGACCTAGGTAGATGCTGAAGCGGTGGCGAGGTCGACACTGAAGCGGTGGCGGGGTCGACGCTGAAGCGGCGGGAGACGACGGATTCATATTTCCATTCAACGTAGAAAGGGAAGTGGGAAAAAGGGAAATGAGAAAATAAAAAGAGGAAAAAGAAAAGAGAAATTACTATTTTACCCTTAAATTTGATGTTTTCACTAACACTTGACGCTTTGACCGGACGGAATGATTACGATTAAGCATTTTTGGTAGTTGAGGGATTAAAAGTGTTCAAAAAATAATAATTAAGGAGCCAAATGTGAACGATGGAGGGAGTTCATGGGCCACCCAAGTCGCTTGCCCCTTAAAAGTAAAATGAGTGGAGGAGATTGTAGAGAGAGTAAAAAAATTAATAGAGCGAATGAGTTTATTCTTAATTTTTCCAAAAATAGAGGGTGCCAATTTTAAAAAATGAAAGTATCCCGATATTAAAATATCAGAGGAAGTACTTCCTCTGATCCTTTTTTATGGCCCATATTTTTTTGATATTTTTCCAAATTACGTTTGACAACTGAGTGTATGATAACTAATAGTCCCAACAAATTTTTACATAATTTTTACTTAAAATTATCGAACTTAGCTCATATATTTGAATAAAATATATGAACAATAATTTTATCATTTGAGATACGATTAGATTTGTCATAACATTTAGTTTTTAAATATTAAATTTTATATATCAAATTATTATTCATAAGTATACATTATTTACATCAAACATATTTACATTAAACATATTTATTAACTTAAATATTTATGAGTATTAAAGATTAAAAAATTCCCTTAAAATTTGTGTTTCCAACAGTGAGATCAGGTGTTCGTCGGTCCAAAACCGGATCGGGTCGGGCCGAAACCGAAATCACAAAAAAATTGGATCGAGAATCCGACCGATTAATGATTATATAGGATCGAGACCGGACTAGAATTGTTTCAGTTTTGGACTAGTACAGATCGGTTGAACAGGATTTTAGTAAATTTTATTCTTTTACAGAAAAAATTGGTGTTATAAAATTTTGTTTTTTTTGAAAGATAGTAAAGTAGAAATTATCTAGAAAAATCTTACTCCCTCCGTCCCAGATTAAATTACACAAAAATCATTATCACGTTGTTCAACAAACATGTTTGACTATTAATATGTTCACTTACGTTTAATAATGGAAAATAAAATTTTGATATTTAAAAACTACTCACATATGATAATATTGTTGCTCATATATATATATATATATATTCAAATATACGGTCAAATTTTGATAGAATAGTTTCAGAAAGCAATTATGCAATATAACCTGGGACAGAGGGAGTACCTCAAAATATGGGGGGGATACTAACCCAACGGAAATAATTTTAAACTAGTACATAAATTTAAATTATAAATATATAAAAAATTATACATAAGAGTAAGTTAACGGTACATCCGGTCCAAACCAGAAAAATCCAATCTTAGACCGGACCGGACCGGAACCCAAAATTCTAAAAAAATCTTGAATCAAAGATCGGACCAAAGATCGGACCAAAATTCAATATATACAGTTCCAGTCTTTATATTCTGATTCAATTTGATGCATTTTACCGATTCGGTCTGATTCATGAACACCCTGAACTGACCCCCAGTGGTTAGCCCATTGGACTAATTTGACTGAGCAGTTCGTGACTTGACCCCAGTCCACAGTTTCGTTTAGGAATTTTGAAAATTTGTTAAAGTTATCGAGGATACTGTGTGAATTTAACAATATTTTTTGAGTGATCTTCTAATAGGGTTAGGCCACTTATATTTTACCTTATATGTCGCATTTGTTAAATTACACGTTCGCTCCGTCCTCCTATTTGTATCCTACCTGTCTTATTTGGTGTCTCTATGCCATTGTTTTACTTTTATCTTTGGCAAATTTTTTAATGTAAAAAAATATGAAATAATTTTTTATTCACAAACTATTTTTATACTATTTTAATGACTTTAAAATGATTTTTTTGTGGTAAGACAGAAACAGAGGAGCGGAGGGAGTACTAAATTTATAAATTTTGAAAATATTTTTTATATTATATTTTTACATTTTCGCGTTCAAATACATATTATTGCTTGTTTTAAATTTTATAATACAACATTTAAATTTTATAAAAAAAATACAATATTTAAGGTAAAAGTCACTGTGGACTGTTCATAAATTTATGAAAATGCCGCCTGTAATGAGACTTTCTCTTATTTATTATATTTTATATTTTTTAAAGTATGTCATTTTTTGTTAGAATGTGTGTCATTTTTATTGGGATAGAGGCAGTAGATTGATGAAATTTAAATAATCTCACCAAAGATATTGTTTTGTACTTAAAAGAACGAAGAGAGTACTCCTTCGGTAAATGTTTAAACTGCACACTTATTTTTAGACATAATTTTCTATCAAAATTTGATTGCATATTTGAACAGATATATGAGTAACATTATTATCCTATGTGGTATAGTCAAATTCGTCATAACAAGTAGTTTGTAAATATTATTTTTTTATTTACCGTGAATATATGTAGTTAAGCATATTAACGATCAAACATATTTATTGAACAACGTAATAATAATTGTTGTGCAAATTAACTGGGAGGGAGTTTTTTTTGATAATATAGGGATGGAGTGAGTATACATATTCTTCTATTGATGCTTAAAGGTAATTGAAGCGTCTAATGATGGGTTTAGTTAAAAGAGTAAAGTGATAAAATAACCCTATCTTTTGGATGAAAGTGTCGATATAATCATGCAATCTCAAAAAGTGTCAAAATAATCCTGGACTTGGCTGACTTTTTAGTCAATGGCCGTTTGACCGGAATCCAGTGAAATGACAATTTTTCTCTTGATTTAAAAAAAGTAAAAAGAAAAAAACACGTAAACCTCTTCCGTCTGAACCATTTCCCTTTGTCTGAAACATTTTGTTTCCTTCTCCCGGTGTAAACCTCAAGCACATTGGAAAGGCGGCAGATTAGTCGAAATTCAAATCGTCAGCCTGAATCGGAGGAATGCTTGGAGTGGAGGTGGAGTGCGTGATAAACTCTGAGGCGTAGTTCTCGACGTCGGTGGGTCTAGGGTTCTCAAAATCACCACGTTCTCAATCGCTGGGGCTAGGGTTATCGATACCATCGCGCAGTTCTCAATCGGTGAGACGGAGGAGGAGGGTCGCAAGGGAAGAAGGAGGGCCGCGAGGGCGCGACAATGGTGGGGTACAACGGAGGATTATGAGGGAGGAGGAGGGTCTTGGCGGCGTGATGGTGGAGTACGGCGGGGCGGTAAATGCATTACTGTGGCTTGGGTTCCACAGCGGCAACGCGGTTAACTTTATTTCCGTCAGCGGCGAGTGCAGAGGGAATTGGTGGTGGGCAATAACTGGGCAAGGATGAAGGTTGCGGTGGCGGGCACGCACGGCTGTTGTGGAGGCGCGTGAATCACATGCGCTGATCAGTCATCTTGCTTCCGTCAAGGCCCTTCAACGAAGGTAAACTTCCCAGATTTTTCTTCCTTTTGACAGTTTCTGCTATTTAGTAATGTATTAGGGGATTCACCATTTTTAATGTAGAGTTTGTGATTGGATTGAAATCTCTCGCATTTTATTGGAATTTGTTTGTGATGAGTGAGGACGAACGATAATGTAATTGATGGGAAATCGGATTAGGTTTCCGGAGCGGCGGAGGTTCCAGCGGCGGAGGTGAACTTCGATAAAAAAGAAGATAGGATGGTGGTGACTGGTGGAGGCGGTGACATGTGGGTAGGATGGTGGAGGTGGTGGTGACTGGTGGAGATTGTGGAGGTGGTGTTGGCTAGGGGTGGATAGCGGAGATGGTGGCGGAGGTGGTGGCAGAGGTGGTGGGTAGGGTGCGGAGGAGGTGGTGGTGGTGGTTGGCGGAGGTGGTGGCTAGTGGAGGTGGTAACTGGTGGTGGTAGGGGTATAATGTGGATAAAATTTTCAGCTTGTAGATCAAGAGTATTTTAGTCATTTCCTATTTCATCATTCCCGGAATTGAGACGGTCAACGCTGGAAATAGTGATTTGGGGTATATCGGCAAAAAATTCTTGAAAGTTAGGGTTAGATTATTAGCACTTTCAACCTAAAGTTTGGGTTATAAATGTAAATAACCCTAGTTAAAATTTTATAATATGTCATTTAAATTTTATTAATATACAAATTAAAATAATATAAAATTCATTGTGGCATGTATTCAAATGTTTAAAAAATTATAACTTATTATTATATATTAATAGTATAATATATGTTTATTTTACTTCAAAGAGTAAAATTATGAAGTTTACATTAGAATAATGTACCGTATAAAAAATGTTTCATGTTAGTTTGTCGGCTAACTGTCAGACCAATCATGTTAAACTTCATTCATATTCCCTCTGATCTAGAATAATTGGCATCAATCGATTGAAACATTTTTTAAAAAATAAATAAAATGAGTGGAAGAGATTGTATAGGGAAAGTAAAAAGTAAATTGAGTGGATGAAATTAATCTTAATTTTTCCAAAAGGGAAAGTGCCAATACTAAAAAATCAAACAAAAAAAGAAAACATGTCAATATTAAAAAACCGGAATGAGTATAACTATTTAAAATAAATTATAATTATAATTATATATATTATTTTAAAGCTACAAAAACATCATTACACTTCATGAAATAATCCGTCTAAAAGTTAGACGATTAAAAAAAACTGTACTTATATAAATTTAAACGACATCCCTTAAAATTATTAGAAATAAAAATACCTCTCTGTTTTGTTATATATGACACCATAGATTTATGTGTTTGAATTTAGGTGAAGAAAATGAGTGGATGAAATTGAATGTAGAAAGTAAAAAAGTAGAATGAGTGGATGAAATTGAAAGAATCTTGCCAAAAATGGAAAGTGTGCCATTTAAAAAAATATTCCAATAAGGTAAGTGTGCCACAAATAGAGAAACGGAGAGAGTATTATATTTTTAATTATTAATTTTTTTAAAAATATCATGAAATTTTGAAATCTTAATTTAAAATTTATTTAATTAATTCTCACTTGGGTGTTTAAATTTTAAATATGAATTTTAAAAGGATTGAATACGATAAAAAATACAATGTAAATAATAAGAAAAAATAGATACTTATCATAGATAAATTAAATGTAAATTATTAATTAGTGTTGTAAATTATGCAAGTATACATCTTTTGCATAGTAGTATGAATATTGTATTCGTTTACATTCATACTACCAAAACTGATGTGTGTAGAACATCTCTAATACTAGAAGACTGTATGTTATAGGTTGAATTATTTTACGCTTTTGTATTTGAAGTTGTTTGGTTTTAAAAACTTCGTTCTCCAACCCTAAATTTGTAGTTTCGAGTTTCTTATTTCCTACAAACATTTAATAAATAATTTTAATATATTTGCGACCCTAAATTTGTAGTTTTGCGTTCCTTATTTCCCACAAACATTTCATAAATAATTTTAATATATTTTGCATAATCGTCATACTCCCCCCGTCTCAAATTATTTGGCATAAATATTTTTTTAGTTAAAGATGTTGAACTTTGACCACATATTTGAATAGGTATATATATGAACAATCATTTTATCGTATGAGATATAGTTAGATTTGTCGTAACACGTAGTTTCTAAATATCAATTTTTTTTGTGCCGGTTATTGTCCATAACTACACATATTAACAGTCAAACATGTTTATTGGAGATCGTTAAATTTTTTTGTGCAAAATAGGTTGGGACGGAGGGAGTGTTATTAATAATTTTATACATTATATTTGTGAAAAATATTTCAATTTACTTTAAACTCGATAAAGTCAGGGTTCGAATTCTATAATTACATCATATATTAAAATTTTAAATAAATGATTTAATTCACATGCACTATTATTT
>JAULKM010074692.1:0-11816 GCA_032355605.1 Rubia tinctorum
AAGAATTTATTAGTTTGACTCATAACCAAGTTGACTTGGTTCCATATTAAATGTTAATTGACTTTTTATAATTACATCTGTTTTGGGTTGATTACACGTACGATTATATAGTTAAGTTCGGGTCAAGATTATCGGGACATATTCGGATTTTGGGTTAAATTTTGTCGTGTCGAGTTTGGGTACAGGTCAATATTTCTTGGGTCAAAATATGCTTTTGGGATGAGTGTGGTCGTGTCAAGTCGGGTTCGGGACAATATTTCTCTGATCATATCGGATTTTGGGTTAATTTGGTCGTGTCGGTACGGATCAAATTCTTGGTTTGGGTCAAAGATTGACAGCTAGTCTCAAGAAATTACTTTCTTTTATAAAAAAAGGATTATAAATTACTTTCTTGCAATTTGGAATTTTTGTGGACTTAAAATAAGAAAATAATATAATAGAAATGCACTTAACGTGAGCCAGGAAATGTTGCTACTTCATCCAAAAATATGTCGGTTTAGCCGCTAATAAATTAGAATCAGATAAAATGTCAAGGATATATTTCCGCTAGGATAGGAATATCTCATCCAGACTACAAGCTATCTCAATTCCAAGAAAATGGCTAAGTTGACCAAGATCCTTCATATGAAAACAAGAATTCCAGTAGAACTTGAATTCACTCAAGAGCGCAAAAGAAGCATCAACAATAATCAAATCAACTACATAGACAAACACATATTTGAATTTCGTGTATAAGAGAATAAGGAGTAATCTGCCTTACTTTGCACAAAACCAAAATAAAGTGAGAGCAACGGCTAGTTTAGCAAACAAATTCTGATGAGTTTAACGAAAACCGCATAAAGACTTAGGAATCTTGCAAACAAGATCAGGAGTAGAAACACGATATTCAAAAGGAGGACACATATACACCTCCTCTTTAAAACCGCCATGCAGAAATGCATTATGAACATCCATCTGGTGAAGTTCCCAACCTTTTATCACAATTGAAAGAAAAACACAAACGGAACTCATCTTAGAAACCAGAGCAAAGATCTCAGTAAAGTCAGTCCCTACAATCTAACGATTACTAAGAAAAAACAGACATGCATGTTTTGTATCACCCGACTAAACCATCAAACTTGTACTTGTACTTGGTAAGAAAGACCAAGTTACAGCCTATAGAAAACTTTCCAGATAGTAGATGTGACATAATTCAAGTGTTGTTTCACTGAAGAGCATTAATTTCATCTGTCATCGCCGCTTGTCAATGTAATATTAGAGAGGTCATGACATAAGAAGTAGGATATGTTCTACAAGTCAGTGAATCCAAAAATCTAGAACGTGAAACCAAAAAATATCAAAGGAAACATATTCAGCTACAGAGTAATTAAAGGATACCTGAGAACAACAACAAAGGTGAAGGGAACGAGGCAGAATGAGAGGGTATGGATGTATGTGGCAGAGCAAGCATAATCCTTCAAGCGAGATGGCGGATGGAGAGCACTCGAACTTTGCCGAGGTGGCTCAGATGTTGGTGTGGACTCAGACATAATATACATTGCGCTGGTGGCGTGAGCGAACTCGACAGAAGGGAGGTCGGTGGACAACTGTGCAAGAATCTTAGCCACAGAGGAATAACGTGACTCAAAAAAGGAAGGTGGTGGAGGCAATTCATCAATCAGCCCATGGAATAATCCTTCAGTAACAGTTGACTGGCAATCAGCGGAAACAGACTTGGCAACAGGTGCATTTGGAAATTTATCTTCATAAAACAGAATATCAAGATTGTTAAACAGAGAGTGGAACTCAAGTTCATGGATGTGCCACCCTTTCTTTCTAGCAGAATAACCAAGGAAGACACATTTGCGACTATAGGAAGCAAATTCAATGCATCATCAAGTCACTTCAGAAGAAAATCATAAGCAAACAAACATACACAAGAAGATGTAGTTTGGCTCAACATTATATAACAACTAATAGGGAGTTCAACTATCCAACAACGAAGTAGACGAATGGTTGATCAAGTATGGTGGACTCAAGACACACTCTACCCAAAAATCTATCGGCAAACGAGCCTGAAAGTGTAAAGCACAAGCAACATTTAGAAGATGGTGATACTTGCGCTAAACTTGACCGTTCTGTAAAGGCTTTTCAACATACAAGGTCTCAAACAAGATCTCAACTTCAACAAAAAATTATCAAAGAGGTAAAACTCGGTACTATTGTCAGCCCGAACTCGCACAACTAGAAACCCCATCCCCTCCCATTTAGCAACGATGTGTAGCAGTTATTATTGAAAACCGATGCTACAAAAAACTGGTTTTTTGGCACCAGTTTTTTAAAAACGATGCCCCAAAAAAATTAGCACTAGTTTTTTGTCATTAGCAATGATTTTTTGAAAACCAATGCTAATTTAGCACTCATTTTTTTAATTAACACTGGTTTTTAAAAAAATCGGTGTCAAATTAGCGCCAGTTTTCAAAATAATTGGTGCTAATTTTTAAAAAAATCAGTGCTAATTTTACATTGGTTTTTAAAAACCAGTATTAATTTTAAAAAAATCGGTGCTAATTTGTAAAAACCAGTGCTAAAATTTTTTTAATTAAAAGTTCCCGCAAAAAATTTATAAAAAAATTGGCCAAAAATTTAAAAAGAATTAAAAACCAGTGTTAATTTAAAAAAACCGGTGCTAATTTAACCCCGGTTTTCAAAAAAACCAGTGTAAATAAAAAGAATCGGTGTTAAAAAAATTAATTAAATCTTCCAGCCAAAAATTTCGACAAATTTTCCCTGAATTTAATTTTTTTTTTTACCAAAAACTTCATGCAATGAGCACAGCTGCGCGTAGCCTCTCTAATCTAAATATTGTAAAAATTCAATATTCCCGCCAAAATTTCAAATAAAATCGCCAAAAACTTTTTAAATTTTTTCCCCAAAAATATAATGAAATTTGCGCAGTTGCAAGTAGCCGCTCTAAGCTAAATTATTTGTTTTCTAGACATTCAAAATCGTTCACCTTTTATTCTTGACTTTAACTATGACTAGGTTGATTTAAATTATTCAACGATTAACCTTTATTGACCTAATATATAATAATATAAATGTTTGAATAACAAAAATATGTATTTTGAAGCAATGGATAATGGGGAAAACACAATTTTGGCCCACAGTGTAATTTTCCGAAATTGTGTACAGTGTAATTTTCCAAAATTTTGTACAAGTAATCAATGTTGACTTTCGAGGCCCTTCCATTCAAACATATATGCCCAAATTGAAAAGTTGTCATCATATATTATTCAATTGAATTTTGGTGACGCCAATTTCGTGATTCGACAATTCCAAATTTTTTGAAGGAACTAAGTGCAAAAGGTAAAAACTTTATTCGTAACTCCAAAATGAAATCCACTCAAACGTTGTGCTTCCCTATGCACCCTCATTTTATTTTCCAAATCCGTAAAGAAATATTTATCATCGACCGGGCACAAGAACATATCCGTAATCCTTTTTTATTTCTCTTCCTTACTTCTATGTAATCAACTCTAAGTAATTTTAGAACATCTACTAGCACTTTTCCAAAATTCACCAAAAGCAATTTTATTTAATATTTTTAAAATTAGGTAAGAATAATAAAAATCATGTATTTTGGAGCAATGGGTAGTGGAGAAACACAATTTTGGGCCACAGTATTATTTTCCAAAATTGTGTGCAAGTAATCAATGTTGACTTTCGAGATCCTTCCATTCACCCACACATGCCCAAATCACAAAATCGCAATCATATATTATTCAATTGAATTTCGGTGTCGCCAATTTCGTGATTCGACAATTCCAAAATTTTTGTAGGGACCTAAGTGCAAAAAGTAAAAACTTACTCGTAACTCCAAAATGAAATCCGCTCGAACGTGGTGCTTCCCTCTACACCCCCATTTTATTTTCCAAATTCATAACGGGATATTTATCATCGATCGGGCACAAGAACTTATTCGTAATCCTATCTGATTTCTCTTCCTTACTTCTCTGTAATCAACTCTAAATAACTCTAAAACATTTACTAGCTTTTCCACAATTCACCAAAAAAATACATTATTTAATATTTTTATATTTAGGTAAGAATAACAAAAATCATGTATTTTGGAGCAATGGATAATGGGGAAACACAATTTTGGGCCACAGTGTAATTTTCCAAAATTATGTACAAGTAATCAATGTTGACTTTCAAGGCTCTTCCATTTACTCATACAATATTTATTGCCTGCAATGAGTCAAGTTCCACAATTAGTGGGATAAATCCTTTTTGAATACTTACTTGGATAGCTCTGATGGCAGCCGTGAGTTTAGCTTCTAGTGGATCCCTAGATGTCATTAGATCAAAACCCATGAAGAAAGTTTCAGCATGTTTGTTCCTGATGGCAAAGCCCAAGACCGATACAAAGTTTCTCCTATAGGTTGCATTAGATTAAGTTTGAAGCCTATATCAGGGGGTGTCCAAGACACTGCGTTAATTATTTTCCTGGGTTTCTTTGGTACATTACACAACACACCATTTTTAATTAACACATCACAATCATCCACATAATATAGTTTGTTCATACTCAGTGCTGAGAGCTAAGTGAACTCATTTGGGAATAAATGTGCTCCAGGGTATACGCCTTACTATTAAAGCAGTGGTTATTTTTGGATTTCCATAGAATCCGACATGTAACTACTGATGTTGTAAGGCATACTCTTTGCTTAGTCACCGACTCAAAGAAATTAGACCAAACAGTAGCGAGTCTATAAAAGATGTGATCACATGTAATAAACGTTGAATCAGTAAGCCAAGCAACATATTTCCATGTTTGAATAGAAATGGGGCATGCATTAAAAATAAAAAGATAGTGTATCAATGTGATTACAATTGTAGAATTTAGAGACATTTATGATGCCTAATTTCAATAGGATGTTATCGAAATACAGCAGCTTATGTGGCAATTTCAATATGAACACGGAAATTTTGGGAGGTAATGGTGGTTTCCATACCTTGGTTAAGTTGTCAGATTGATTTCTCCGTTTCCTCAACATTTGATATGCTGAAGAAACTGAGAATTTATCTGTGTATGATTGTTTCCACACCATTTCATCAACTCCCTCCATGAAGTCCCAATCCTGCATAATTTGTTCTACTGTTTAGGAAGGAAAATGTTGCTTGAGTGTGTCCAGATATTTATGGCTGGCTAGTTGAATTCCTTCACTTGCAGGAGTCGGTAGGGGACATCCATTTGCCCTACCAATTTATTTTTCAAGGAGCCAGTGCCCAGCCAGAAGCTAGAGCTTCCTAGTATGATTACGACTTGTGAGTTGTCCTTTTCCAACTTTGAGATGCTGCAGAACCTTCTCCGAGCTTCTAACTTCCTATTAGAGAGAGATAAACCAAATATATTTTGCCCAGAGGGTTGTACCCGGTGTGTGTTTCTGAGTACAGTAGGAGTCTCTAATGTCTACTTTGAGATCCCTATACAGCTATCATCTGAAATTAGGAATCATTCAATGTATTATTAATATCTAGCTGCAGGAATGAACGGTGTTTAAAAATCAAATTAGGCTTATATTTTTTCCTTGTAAATATCCAGATGTGCCCATCATCTAAGTCCATAGTCTCTATAAAGCCTAGTTTTGATTTGAATTCCTCTATCCTGTTAAGTTCCAATTTAGGTTCTACTAGGATTAGGATGTCCAGTCTATGTGTTTGATTTAACTTCTTTAACCTAATAAGACCTTTGTTTATTCTTCTGATATTCCAAGTTAGTAAATTACAATTAATTATTAAACTATTTTTATCATTGTACGAGTAATACTGAGGTTTAAAGAGGTAAAAAAGTTCCTATCTAGGTTACGAGTTTTAGGGGTACCTAACTGTGCTTGTTTTCCATCTTCAGGTGGTTGTGTCCTCCATTTGTACTCCAATTTATTCCTGCAGGGGTGTGTGATAATCCTAATCTTCATTTCCCTGGTCCATCACCTCATTTTGTGCCTTAGGTTTCACCATATCTGCTGATTCCGCTTGTTCCTGCTCCTCTTCTCCTTATATCATCTCTGTTTCTTTTGAGAGCATTGAGAACCTATTGCTAAAGATTTTTAGATCTTCTATAAGTGCAACTCTATCAGTTGGGGGATCCTTTCTTCTGTATTGCTTGTCCTAGCTGTAGGTCATCTAATGATCTCTATGGTTCAGAGCAACATCAATGGTTTCCTCTATTTTACAGTTGCTAGGGTGTTTTTTTATAGTTGATATTGTGTATTTACTCCAATGGTTTACTCTACATCTTACTCTAAAAAGAATATTCCTTTAAATTCTTTATGAACATTAATTAAATGAATTGTCATTGATTATTTATGGAAAGACCGTCTTTCAATAGGCAGACTCATGAAATAATATAGATATTAATAAATAAAATTAATTTATATGTAAATAAATTATCATTCCTAATACTACTTTAATTAAAAAATAGAATTATATTTATTATTTATATAACTATTTATAATTATTGAAAAATGAAAGAATAAAATAAATGATATATAACTTTAATTATAAATAAACCAAGAAAAAAAGAAAATGAAAGGGAAGTAAAAATAAGAAGAGATGACTAAAAGGAAACAAAAAAGCAAGCCAAAATCAGAGTTGGCATTCCAACAGTGGCCGCTACATTTAACGCACCACTGTACATTCGCAACGCAGAATTGGTATATTTACCGTACCATTGGATCAAACAAATGCAATAATATTTTGTCATCTTCTTCATGAAACGCTAAGATTGCTTACTATTGGAGTTGCCCTTGGTAGTTGTTCCCTGGAATGTAGCTTTTTGTCTGACAATGGTGTTTTGATCTTCCACATTGAGTTTTCCCCTTTCCTTGCTGGTTTTTCACTGCTCTGAATAGTTCCTGAGCATCTTTTTATACCTCAATTTCCTCATCAGAATCTGTGGTTTTAGTTAGTGTATGCTCAGTTGGTTCTTCGTGTGGCTTCTCAGGTAGTTTCTGTCTATATTGGAACTGTTTTTAAGGTGGTTGTGGCTGAGTTTGGTTTAGGGCAGGCTGGTTGTTTCTATTCTGGTTGTCTATTTCCTTGTTTGCATTTTGGTTGTTGACTATGTGCGTTCCCTGCTTGCATTCCTTAGTTGAGTGACCTATTTTTTAGCATTTCAGACAGTAGCTAGGGTAGTCTTCATAAGCAATATAGTATCATCTATTTTTTAGCTTTGATCCTAGCCTTATTCTATTCGGGAAGGTTTTGGTAAGGTTAATTTCAATGCACATACGAATAATGGATGGCCTAGTTAGGTTATGTGTGGAGGGATCAGAGAAAATAAGGGTACCTAACCTATTTGCAATATGGGGAATTGATTCTAGATGTAGAAAATAAGCAGGAGGGAACTCAACTGTTACCCATATTGGAATGATTGGTGGTTCTTTGTTGACGTCGAAATCCTTCGTCCATTTCTGGACTTTCATCAGGTGTCTACCAAGTTTTCGGTTTCTCTTGATTCACTATCTTTGTGTATCCTCTTCAAGCTCAAATTTGATGAATGTGTGCCTCTAGCATAACTTTGTAATTGTTGGGTCACTCTTGAATCCAATATTCTTAAATTTCTTTCGTATGAACTCTAGAGTTGGTCTTCCTCGAGCGAACTTGCAAATCAGGTGTTTCGTGAAGGATTTTGACGGCAAATATATCTCGTCGTCTTCAAATAGCACTTCTATTTCACCTTTGAACTCTATTACTGGGTTGAGGTGGAGACTAGGTTTTGGATTTTTGGGGTTTTGCTTGGTTTGAGCTCCGAGCATCGCCGCGTAAGTGGGCGGGCTCACACATAGAGGCAGAGCTGCCATAGTTATATGGTGACAGGCCGTGAGTGATGGGGATATGTGATGGTTATTGGTGTAGATGCGGTGGAAGGTGGTGGTAGAATGTAGTCGTTATCAGCAATGGTTACAGTAGATTAGAAAATTGCTTTTCGGAGAGATAATCGCTTTACAAATACTCGCCAACGCACTTTCCCTAATTACAGAGGCAGTGTTGATAGGTAAAAATGGGCACATGTACCTTTATGTGACAGACATTGGGAAGTGCCGACTATCACCCACACTATGTGACATAGACATGAGATAAGTTTATATGTCTTATATGTGATAGAATCTAGGATCAAATTCATTCACCGGTCATGTTACCCAAATATCCCCAAGGCTAGCCTAATATAGTTTAATATTTTATTTCACATGATTAGTAGTTGTTAGAAAGAAAAAAACCAAAACCTGTGTTTGTAGCACTATCTATTCCCGACACACAATCAGAGTGATTCTCGCGAGTTGTGTGTAGTTAACTCCTAAATTCTATTATCTCTTTGGATGATCCCGGACTTGCCACTAGCTACTTTTAAGTAGTTGGTAGTGAGCACGGTAGCAACAACATAAATTTCTATCTTTGATCTCTCAGTTCTTTGCAGGTGAGTAACTGCTCTCCCGTGAAAAGGTCAGTGTTATTAACGACCCCGCAGAGTGCAGATCACCAGCGGCCTCCCCAAGGGAAAGGATGGAGTTAGGGTTTCTAAAAAATTTGTGGTCTTCAAAGAGAAAAGTCCACACAGTTTAAGAAGTTGTTACTTCTAAGAAAATAGCAACATGTATTCCACTTAACAGAACCTAGAAAAAATACCATCATACATTAATCACTGAAAACCAAGGCTCAAAACATTACAATAGGTGTAGTGTTTAACAAAACCCAACCCACGAGATAAGAAAAAATAATAATTTAGCCATATCACTGAATAGGGCCAATAAAATAATTAATATGAAAAAATTTAAAAATACAACCTAACTAGTTATTTCAAATTATGAACATATTTAGAGGATGGTGAAACATAGCTCTCCTTCACTATAGCATCATATTCGACAAACATGGTACAAAAAGCACTAAAGATAACACATACTGTCCAACATGGTTTTTTTGTGGCCCTAATAATGGTTGGCCAATTTTTGGGAAATAGGACAGCCCCAAATTCACAAAACATATATAAATCGATCAAATTATAAAGGTTGAACACGTTAGACACCACATACTTACAAACTCGGGAAATAAGGGAAAATAATCACACAAGTTGATTTTAAACACCTATTTTGTAAAACATCTAAAAATCTAACTAATCACCAACAAAACAAGCTAAAAAGGGATGTTAATTGTACTAAGAAAACATCAAAATCACATCTCATCAAGTAGGCTTGAATGCATTATTGGGTTGGTCCATTGACGATAAGTGAGTTATGGGCAATTGAATCGGTAATCTTATTGATCATTGGGAGGTCGTCTCCGTACCTCTCAAAGATACAATTTATAAGCCCTAAATGCTTCCTAAATACAATTAAGTAGATAGTGGAAAATCGGGGTCATCCACAAAGAAGAGGGATTTTCCTAGGGTTTTCATATATAAAGGTGAATATTACACTAGACATAGAGATATGCATATATATATAAACTTATAAAGAGGGAGGGTTTTGGGTTGGTTTTTCTAAGTTATCAATTTAAAAGACAAGTTAACTATCAAGCAATGTAAATCTACTAGATATTCAACAACAACTAAGATGGTTTTAAACACAAGTTACGAGACCTTGGGCGCAATTGATTTCCACTTCCAAACCTCTTATCTATCATTGAACATACAACCTGTGCAATACTTTTACTACTTGTTGTGATGATATATCTTCTATCCTTCTTTGATAGTAGTTTACAAGAGTGAATTCGACATCTCTCGCTAAACATCACTAATGACTACTTTAGTCGATCAACGCTTAAAACTATCCCATTAGTGGCATGAAGCATGGAGAAACAACAAGCTTGCTAACACTTATAAACACAACACCGTGTCTAAGCATTGAACAAATTCACGCATTTACACAAGATCAGTCAAGAACGTTCAACATTCATAAACTTCTCCTATTTGCTACCCAAAACAAACATGATAAAAAATTCGACATTATCACATTTATCTAGCATTCATCAAATCATCAACCATATTAGAAGCTCTAATTAATTCCTTTGGATTTCATATCACAAGAAAGGAGAATTAGCTATTTTATCCAAACCCTAACAAATAATCATACAAGCAATTCATATACTCAAACTTCTAACACCATTAATGCTTTTAATAACTAATATTCAAGAACAATAAATGCACAATAGCAAAGCATTAAATAACTTCATACAAAGTTCTCAAGACATAGGCTTGGAAAACTTAATCAATTTCTCCCAAGACTAAGTTAAGCTACTAGAATTCATACTAAACAACAATACCAATTCAAATATAAAATCAAGATGAAAGAAAGATGAAAATGGTAGAAAACTTGGGTTTTATGGCTGTGGAATCGGGGAGGAAGAGTTGTTGGAAAAGAGAGGAGTAAGAGGGTATTTATAGTACGAAAATTCCAAAAAGTAGAACTGGGCAGTAGGCCATCGCGACTCACGACACATGGGTCGTTACTCACGACATGCAGAGTAAGCTGCCCTCACATGTTGTCTTCTTTTTGTCTAAGTGTAGTTTTCTCCTCTTCCCTTCTTCGGGTCTTCAAGGTCTTCATTGTCTTCAAAATGTAGTCTTCATGGTCTTCAAATCTTCAAACCATTACCTTATCTCACAAAAATCCTTATTAAAAGTGATAAGAGCGATAAAGTCGCTCTTAACTCCAATAATAGAATTTCAAGGTAAAATGGAGTATCCAGAGCACAAAAGAATACCAAAATGAGTACAAAAGATTCCAAAATCACTGTATAATTTGGACATATCAAACATTAATATCGTTACATGAACTCGGAACACCGAAGAATGCATGCCAAATGTGTAAGTCATAAGAAGCAACTACCTCCAATATGATTGCAGGTTTCCAACTCCTCCCTGTAAATTGACCGTGTTATGCCTTAGGACAATTCTTCCACTCAAAATGCATACAATCAATACTTCCTAACATTCGGTCAAATCCACGATCTTTTCCCTTTTGGAGGAGATGTGCCACATATTGCTATGTTGGCCTCCTCAGGTATGTAGAACCAAACACAGCAATTACACTCGTGATAAATCTCTGGAACGCCTCCCTCACTGCACTAGCTCTGATTCGTAAGTACTCATATGCTTGATCATATGTCAAACTGTAAGCTAACACAATCATTGCAGCAGTGCATTTCTAATATTCATACAACCCAAGTCTACGGGTTGCATCTGGTTTTTGCGCGAAATATTGGTTGTGGTTACGAGTGCCCTCCATGACACGGAGAAACAACTCTCTCCTCATGCATAATCTTTGTCTGAACACCTCATCAAAATAAGTTCTTGTCTCCGGTGAAGGATCAAAATAGTCTTTCAATATAATCAACTAGCCTTCTGCACGACCCCTATCAATGGTTCTTCTTTCACGGCTTGGAGTCCTGCTAATTTTTTTTCTCTCTTTCTCTCTCTAAGGTAATCAAAGTATTCCTTACATAATTTTGCTGCTTTTGAGTACGCTACCAAGTAAGATTCCATGATAGCATCGATAGTGGGAATTGTAGGAAAGGAATTTTGTTGTGAATTCGAGGATTCTTTATTCTCATCTTCATCATCGGTTTGGAAATTGGTAGAATTTGAGTTGTAATGAGAAGAAGATTCCATATTTAGGTATTTTAAGAGAAGTGAAAGAGAAGCTATGAGTGAGAGAATGAAAGGGAAGAAGTAAAATGGTTCATAAGTGAATGAGATGGTGTGAATGTAGAGAATTCGAGTTGAAGTTATATAGAGATATTGAAAGGTGGAGTTGATAGAAAATTATTGCATAGAC